>LUCH01000280.1:238428-261300 GCA_013368495.1 Paragonimus heterotremus | reverse complement strand
CGGAGTGAGAATCCTACATTTACCAAAAACGTTGCGGCGTTTTGTTCTTTCCGGGGCTAAGATAGTCATACAAAACCTGAAGTGTTCATCAAATACTTCGGTTGCATTATTAGGGTCAAAAGGCAGAAAGAATGCGTTCCACTTCAAGGATACCAACAGAGTGATGAACATGTTCCGTTCGATGATGTTTATTTGACGACAACATTATGTTCGACATTTTCATAGATTTTAGGTCAAATATGAAGTTGACCAAGTTGTGATCACTTCCCGGAAACCATTCTAAGACGGATACTTTAGCAGAAGAGATACCTGTTGTAAAAATGGGATCTAAAGTGTGGTCTAGTCTGGTAGGTGCTAAAACGTGTTGGCACCAACCTTTTATTTGGAAACATGCGAGAAACTCTGCCTGATTTGCAGGTGCTGTGAGGGGGGTCCAGGAAATATTGGGTGTATTGGAATCTCCACCAATTATTTTGTGCGGTGTAGGCAATGTTTATACATAAATCAGTCCATTAATAAGGTGGATCATGTCGTCATGAGTGGCGTTAGGTGGTCTGTAGACACATCCTGAGAGTAGTTCACAGGATTCAGTTGACACTGACGGCTACAATGAGTCATCAATCCTATCAAGACACGGCTCATCGAGTGTGGTTGCAGAATACTGCTCCCTTAAGTAAATTAAACATCTACCGCCACGCCTTTTACCGCGAATTTTACGGACCACGCGATAACCTATCGTTGGACATTTCAGGGGTAAACCAAGCTTCAGTGACCAGAATAATGCAAGAGCTATATAAGGAGGTGAAAGACCTAGAAATATGCATCTTATTGACTAGTGAGCTTGCATTCAAAGAGAATAAACTTAGCGCGTTTCCCTTATTCGGCATCATTTTTAGACCTTTAACCATGTCCAAAACAGAAGAGTCATTGCGATTCAAAGACTTCTACAGGGACACTGCGGCCGAGTTGATTCAATCTCTTTCGGACACTTTTCCGTAATAATATCTCGAAAGGGCGACTAGAAGACAGGTCCCGAACTTTAAATGTACGAGAGACATCTGACAAATTCATCCATCTGGAGTTGATTTTGGTACAGCTCATATTAACTGGGTGGTCGACGTCCCATACCGGAAGACCAGTGTTAGTGAGACTTCCACCTATATTCTTGATGTACTGGTGGTGTGCCAGTGCCTGGTGAGGAGGAGTCTGGACAGACTGGGCACGTACAACCCGGGATTGATAAACTGACCGTCATCCTGTCCAACAGACCGCCGGAAGAATCCCTGTACACAATCAGTCGCAGTTCAATACCATGATATAAGACACGTTTAATAAAGGAAACCACGTGGCCGGGAGCGTCCTCTTGGGCTTTTCGTATCTTGCTGACTAGAAGGGAAATATGAGAGCTTACGTTTGTGCGTCGAACATAGACGTCTGAATGCCAAAACAAAGAGGGATTTCTTTCCTTTGTCGCACACGGATACCATACTCGACGACTTACACGGCCCAAAAGGGTTCTCCACACTCGACATATTCCGGGTTATCGGCGATTAAAAGTCTGCCCAGCGACCAGACTAAAACGGCATACGTCACCTCATGTGGATTGCATGAATTTGGAACGATGACCTTTAGCCTGGTTAACGCGCCTGAATCCTTTCGGAGGTTAATGCAAGGATTATTGCAGGACCTACTACCAGGCCTACGTCTGATCCACCTTGAGGACAGTATCGTTCACTCCGCCACAATAGAAGAGCACAAATCCAGAATGAAAAATGTAGCTCAACGCCTCGAAATTGCTGGCCTGAAGTTGAAGCCTACAAATTGTGTTCTTGAAGCAACAGGCGCCATTCTAGAGCCATCCAACCACACTGTCAGTAGTGCAAACGATTGTCACAAAGGTCGAGCAAGCCGATGATTAGAGGACACCAAGTTCAGCGAATGAACTACGCTGGTTTATGAGGCGGGCTTCTTATTGCCACAAATTTGTTCCACGGTTCGCAGAGGTAGCAACCCCACTACATCGACGTGCAGAGAAGGATAAAAATGCGTGTGACTCACTGAATGCCACACAGAATTAAGTACTCTGAGGGGTAGGCCGAGGTCCCCTCTCATTCTTGCATTCCATGACTTCTCGCCATCAGCCGGTTCCTTCATACTAAACACCGACGCCAGCGACTTGGCTACTGACACTGTACTCTCTCAGAAGTCGGTTAATAGGGAAGTGGTAACCACCTGTGCAAGTCGTCGGCTCGATGAGCAAGAAAGACTTCATTCCATGAGATTTCAACTTTAGTGTATTTCACCAGGCCTTTCTGCTCACACTCAGACGACCTTTCAAGATTCGAGCGGATCACCAAACGTTGCAGTGGCTGCATAACTTTCGAGAACCAGAGGTCCAGGTAACGTGCCGGCGGGGGATAGCTACATGATTATGGCCGATTATACCTATCAATCGGGCAGCCTTCACAGAAATGTTGAGGCTGTGTCTCGACCTCATGTGGAGCACTCAACGCAGTGTCATCTACGTCCTCACCTGAAGTATCATGAGCGCATTATCAGCCAAAAGACCCGTACGTTTCCAACCTATATAGGCGACAGTTTGGCGGAGATTCAAACCCAGCCGGCCGCGGTATGGAAGGGGAATCCTCAACGGACTCTGCTGGTGATCATAGTGGGCGAGTTTTGGAGTCATCGATGGTGTGCTACATTTTTGATGGGACCAGCCGAACGCACAATAATCGCTTCGAGTGGTAGAGTTTCAGCACAGAAATGAAGCAGCTCTCCGGCAGCACTCCTGTTGGCCAAAGCTCCATAAGTATGTTCGCATTTGCACCAACTGCAACAACTGCGCGAGAACAAAACCTCCTACGTTAACTACCGGGACTCACTTCAAACGGTTAAAACAGCTAGCGCAAACGAGCGTGTGGAAATTGATGTAATGGGATGACCGCCGACGTCGAGGAGAGAAATAAGTGTATTTTTAACTGTTGATTATTTTATCAAATGATGTGGAGACTTCACGATACCAGACCAAGAAACTTCCGCCATGGCACCGTTGATCGCCAAAGAATGGGTCCTACGTTTGGGTACCCCCAATTTGCCGCACTCTGATCAGTGCGCTGCGTTTCAAACTCGTCTCCTTGATGCGGTGCCTCGTACTTTACGCATACACGAAACGCGAACAACTTCTCGTCACCCTCAAAGTAACGGCCCGGTCGAACGAACCAGTCGTACTGTCATGGCACCGTTGCGTTCTTTTGTCGAACAGCACCAGTCAGTGTCTCAACCTACAGGGTTGCCGTCCGTTTGATCACAGGATGCACCTCATTACCACCAACCCTTCTTCATAAACTACGCCTGCCGGTTGAAGTGATAATACCGCTGGTGCCAACTGGGTCTGTAGGATTACCATAGTGTGTAAGGAAGCCTGGAGAACGGTTGAGTTGCCCATGAAATCGCCGCCGAACATCAAACAAAGTCGTAACGCCACCATGCCATGGTCGTACAGCAAATGAACCATTCTATAGCACCGGAGGGCAGTCTCGAAGTACAAACCAAAACAATTATCGAGGTCAGCCAACAAGTTCCATCGTCGGCGGCAATGCCAATTCCTAATTGTGCACGTGTAGTCACTCACGATATATATAATTCGCCATACTAAAAATCGAACGGCTGGTGTATTTACACTAGATTACAGCCAATTAAGGCCAGCTCATATGCCGAAAGGGGCAAAGACGCGATCCCTGTCAGTACCACCTGGCACTGTTCCACCTGCTGAGAGCACGATTAAAGCCCTAGCCCGCAGTGGTTGCAGCAACGTTGGCGTTGCTTAGACACTGGAGTCGGCGTCTGATTGACAGCGGAACGATGCAGCCGTACGGAACTTGTTGCGCATGCACTTCAAACTTTCCGCTGACTTTTACTTCCTCGTTATGTATTTCGAGTGGTCCATTTACTCACTACATAAGGTTTTTAACAGCACATGAACGATCGTAGGGCAGTGACTTTATTCCCCTTGAATAGCGTGTTTGAGCGACCTTGAAGACCCTCTGGTGACGTATCATTCACGCATTCAGACTTAACGTTGGGCGAAAAGCAGCCCCTTCTCTGTAACACCCATACATCTGCTGTGAATGTTCGTTCATGTTTTTTCTGTGAGGTTGAACGGTGTCAAAGCCGTCCGTGATGGTTTTTCGGTGCCCAAATTGACTTTTATCGTTGTGGTTAGAAATCGTCCCATTCACTGGAGAGATGAGATACGTGGGTCGTTGCTGCTGCTCGTATAGGCAAGTATAAAACACTGTAACAGGAAACGGACTTCAGGTAACAAAATGTGATAGAGATCGCCTGTTTATGGCTGATTTAGATTTTATGGCAACCAAATGAACGTTGGCGTACCAGACGGCTGCGGTTAAGAGCGGGTGAGGCAAACCGTCTAGTCGTGCTGACATCCGGTATGAAAAGTATACTACTATACATGTGGGTAGAGTAAAAGTTAAGTATGAACTTGGATAAAGTTGTTTAGCTTAACTGGTGTGCCTAGTCCGGATTGTGTGCATTCCACACCCTCAAAATTCAATGTTGCTACAGCGCTGGTCCCGATGCTTTCGCTGTTACAACAGGCACGTCACTTTGAGCGCTCGATCGCTTGAGCCATCTGGATAGTGTCATCTTATGTATTGATGCAATTGCCGGCAAAGTGTCCATGAGGACAGCGAAAGCACGTGGTGCGCTGTTCATGAACATGGCAATAAGGGTGCTGGTTCCCATGGCCAATGTGCAGGCCATCAGAAACGTCCGAAGATTAAGCCGCACCCAGTGAAGAAGTAAATCCCCATGTGCGACCAAATGCACGGCCAACACACGTACTGTAGGACAACCATTACCTATTAGATGCAATCTATGATCAACCATTTATAATCTCGGTTCGAGTTTCCATGTCCTCGTCTGAAGTAATGTTCATTTCCACCACTGTTCAAACTGCAACCATATTTTGCTTCGCGTTGTCGCCGTATACGTATGATTTTTGTATCGCTCCCAGTGAAGTTAAATTTTTGTTGTTGTGACCCGAGATCAACACTGAACTTTTCAATCGCGAAGTGCGCCGCAATAACAAGACATCCAACAGCCGCTCAGTTATTTTATCTTATTTGGGTGCCGTACAATCGGTCAGATCGTCAAGCAACGCATGAAGAGTTTACGTTGGTTTCACCACGAGCTTTGAAGAAGTCAAGGGCGTGTTGTTGACCTCCTCGAACACGTCATTTATCTGTGCGAGTTGACGCTTAAGAACAAGCCACAATCCACGTGTGTACGCATTCAGACAGTTGCTGACAGCCACGAATAGACGACAGCAAGACATGTGCGCCTCTTTCTGTCAGTCGTTCGTAGGGGCCGGTGAATTTTACGTGGCTACGGCTGAAAAACCCTGGTCAAGACACAGGGGACGGAAAAAAAATACACCGGTCGTTTTTTCCTGGTCGGCGGTTACCGGAAACACAATGGCGCTATCTACATTCCGGACAGAGGAGGTCACCAACGCGTAATATACAGGGCATTGCCGTGGAGACAGATTGTTTTGTGGGGACGGTTACCGTCCACGTTCCTTCCATGTGGACAGGCTAAGGCAGTATTGAATACGTTCCGGTTTTTGAGTCAAACAAATCTAGTTTCCGCTTGCAAATTTCGTTCAAAAGCTACAAAGATGCCACGCACACCTCAAGTGAGGCTCACCAGAAAACGGAGTACAAAGGTTGTGCTTGAAGATGGTCCATGTTAATCTAAAAAGGATCTTACCTTATTGTTCTTTTGCAGGAGCTGAAGACGCAATCCCGGTTTACGTCAAACATATATTCCGAGCTTATAGTGAAGGCAGGTGACTCAGTCGGAACCCATCAGAAGTAATGGACATGTAACTTGGTATTTTCTGACGGTCCGGGTTCTACAGTCATCGGCGACTGGGTCATGGATAGTTGACACCCTGTGCGCGTGCAGTATGAATGAGTTTTAAATGAACTACGCGGATGGAAGGAAGAACAGGATCTAGGGCAACTACTTTGAAGTAAGTTAGAGAGATCTACTGACTCTCGCGTGTTTTAGTGGTAAGTTAGTCGGAAGCTGCCATCCGTGTTTTTGAATGAGGAATAATACAGAGCTTTTATCAACAGGAATGTATAAACGAGTTGTCCTAACTACTCGGCACGTTGTGTGACTTTCGTAATGTGAAGCAATCACACAGCGGTCCCTCACTAACCGACGGACAGACAACGATCACATGAGCGACAGACAACCTAAGGATTGACCGATCACTCATTCAGTACATTGCAGATGGGCACTCACCACAGCCGAGATGTGGGACCCTAAGAGTTGCATATAAGTATTTCTCCTTTGAGTCCTAATTCAACTTCCGTTTAAAGGATAAAATGGTAGCCGTGTCTACTCTTATTTTTCACACCAAGCTCCATGTGTGACCCATCTGCAATGTAAAGCAATGCTGTGTACAGAAGGCATGGACACTGTTTTCTTAGCTTTGACGAGTGGTCGCGTGGCTGCGTGGGGGTCACTGTGAACGCAAGCCACTTTTGGTTGTCTTCATTGGAAGTATTATGGGGAAATTCCAGGTGAGCAAGGGTGCGACGGTATTCAGAAATGACCGAAGCCAGAATATGGAATCTATCCGAATGGGATTACCGAAATAGTCTTTATAGGCTTTTCGTACAATCTCTCTTTGTTCGTGATACTTTCTGTCATCTCCAGGAACAATGCTGCACCTGATCCCAATAAATGCATTTCCAGCCAACGGAAGCCCACCGGATATCGACATAGACAAACCGATTTCATTCGGTTGATCTGCAGATAGCATCTAGAAGACAAATCGGTGCTTTAATTTTTAAAATAAACCAAAGCGAACTAATGAACGGCGCCACAAGATTGGAATATATATGAACGGTACTGGAGAAGTATAAGACGTATAGAAAGAGTGAACAAAACCCAAGAGCACAAAGCTTAATCTCAAGGTCTCCGGCCTGCCACGAGGGTCCTACATCCTTCGACAGGGCATTCCAGTGATTTATAACCCTCCAACCATCATTTACGTAGACAGATGAAGGTTTATACAAGTTTGTAGGGTGTCCACAAAGAACATGCAGTCGTGCTGACATAAATGGACTGAAGATACCGGGGACAGCCAGGCGGATTGATACACAACAGACCAGGGTGAGAACACTCCGTGATCATTTATGAAGCGGCGAGCATATGACCACTCCAGCAAGCCTCAATGACCATGGCAAATCTTTCAAGCCGTGTGCTGGACGAGCACCCGCACCTATTATTTTTTCTAGCACAACATTGCTGCCTACCAAATAGCAACTATCTTTGAATACAGCAATTGATGTTCTTGCAAAAGTGGTGAAGAGCTGGCCCTACATTTTATAAATCACTAACTCAAAAGTTCTACGAACAGTCTACAAGTCAGGGGACCATTCTTCGGGAACCTGGTGCTGTTGGTTTTAAGCCTTGATACCGCTGAAACTGATGAAATCGAGATCCATACGCTAACTTACAGCATGCAACATCTTTCCTTCCAGCGCATAAGTGTGACCACAGCAGCTGAGTGCGCAATGTTGCGCAGCTTTAACGACTAGTGGGTGGCAACGGTTCCGGTAACTACAGTCAAAATTGGTTCACAGCCATCTGTGGTCCTTCTGATCCTCCTGAATTTTCCATGATCTGCAACACTTTGACAGACGTTGACGCATTCAGTGTCCGTACTCCCCAAATGCCCCCCTCGAGTCTGGAAGTTTATGTGTGAGTTCACTTCTAAGTAAATATATTTAAGTGATTCTCTTCCATAGTCAAACATTCGTGAAAAACTAGGGAGAGCGTGAAGAACGCTTGATGAGAAGTACTGGTAGAGCAACTGTCCGGTTTGAATGGATTGAGAGAACCTAGTCAGCAACGGAAATTGATCGCAGGAATCATGAAAGCTCGCAGTGAACAGATGTGTTTCAAAGAGCTGTGCGATTGTGACTGGATGGGCTACTGTGACGCCAATGAACGGGTATCGTTCGATTTCACCTGGCCGCAAATACGACAGCGACCGTCGGGAAAGTGAAGACAAGCTGATTAAAGACTAGTACGAGGACCGTGAGCATCGCTTTGCTGAACGGCTAAAAGATCTCGAACGAACCTTCATGCCCGGGAACAAATGAGAACCGGTTCCATGATTCGCGGTTGTGCTGATCGTAAGACCGTATTTCATAAAGTGGTTTGATTATCATCAGTCGTCTGTGTAGGCTCAACAAACGGCTCAGACATTCTGATAAACAATTTAGCAAGACAGTGTTGGAGACAGGACCCAAATGGTCACTTACTATTTTCAGAAAAGTTCACTGCCAGAAGCAAAAGTGGCCTTGGAACACAAGTTATTGAAACGTGACAAGACTTCCGGACCAGGTCCTATGTTTTCTATTTTCAGGGATGATTGGAAGAAGTCGATATCCGAAGTAAAAAACTGTTTCAAGTGGTCCAGGAGACTGAAATGTTACCTCGTGGTTGATGCATACCAACAGTCCATATGGCAACCACAAACACCACGCCATATAATTTCCAGCTTAAAATGCCTCGATTTCACTTTCAATTGTCTCAGTACCATGCCCGAGGGAGTTCTTTAAGCTTCAACGTTGAACAGGGCAGTGCAATCATTGTACACATAGGTAGGTTGGCAGATCCAAAAGTTAGTTGACTATTACGGAGTGACAGGATACCGATCAGCCGGGTGCACAAAATAAACAAAACTGATCCTACTGGACACAGTTGCCAGCTTGACGGAGACGCAGACCAATACGTACACGGTGAGCACTGTACGCACAAGTGAGTTTGTACGACGTGGAATACACGCGGACATCAATCCTCACGAACCGATCATATGTCTGTTAGTACACGAGCGACCAACTCAGGGAGGGATGGCCTTCGGTCGTCGCCTTCCGTATCGCCAGACGAGTTGCGTAAGCCTTCTGGAATGCTAGAGCAAGAACCATTCAACAAATGACTTGATGGCTGAAGAAATGTCACAGTCAAGTGCCTTAGACAAATCCCCGGCGAACAAAAATACCTGCTCAACAATTGGTACTAGCACTTTCAGGCAACCACGGGGTAATCCAAAGGCCCTGTCACTTATGTCGGAAACGCCAGCCAAACATGCGAGTGTTTCAAGGCGTTTTCTGTCGCCGATGATAAATAAAAAACGATTGATTTTCCTCTGTGACCTCCAATTACTGGCAAATGCTAACAACCACACACGCATCTTGAACAGGATTAGACAGGATCCTAAGATGGAGCTACATGCCAACACCTCCAAAGGTCAGAGGATAGCCGACCAAAAGCATGATACCACTATAATCGGGAAGTTGACAGTCTCCAACGTTGTGGAATATCCGAAATGTGGTTTCTGGTTCTCCTCATCAACATCACCTCATACGGCAATACATCAGTGGTTCCTACTAATGTTCAACTGCCACACAACCACGATATAAAAACCAAACACTGTACAGAAGGAGATGAAATAAAAATAGAGGGGACGGGACACAACTGCTAAACCTATCTTGCAAACATTCAAGTAAGGCGTCACCAGCAAGACAGCCTCATTACGGCTTCAACTGCCCCGTGTCAGTAAGTGTACTCATTTAACAGAAAACCTGGCCACACGATGAAAACGTTCATGCAACTGGGCCAGATTAGTCGCCATCCCATCTAATGTCCCCAGCCACCAACTCTGTGAGTTGCGAGGATCCCAGACCGGGAGATCAACTCAAACTACAGTGGTCAGCCCTTCGGCGAAAGAATATTTCTCTACGCTAGGTCATCATCTGTCCACCTTGCGCAGAGCGCGAGTCAGCTGCAGCGTCGGCAGGGACTGCTCGGTGATATCCTCAGCACATAAACTAACTCTCTAAGTCTATGCAGATGTAAGGATTGAGCAATCAAATTCTGTTGCCATTCACCAACAAATACGCACTTCCTATTTTCCTGGGTGCTTAAGCGAATGCTGCTCGAGTCTTAGATGTATGCACTTCTATTCCATTCCCTACACATTCACCAATGATGCTGATGTAACTACTCATTTACACAAACCAGCAAATTACGAAGCGTTTCGCAGAACGTGAAGTAGCTTCTGGCATTGTTTTACGCTGTTTGAAAATGGTCAGATAGCAACATCTTGTCTTCAGTGTCACCATTATAAGTCAGAAAGTGAAAAACTGACGTATAGCGCTCCTGGCGCGAAGCTGTCAGTTATCCGTAAACCTTTACCCTAGCTGAAGTTTGGGAATAAGGTGTCGACATTATGTTCACATACTTGATCGGCACACTTTTGCACTTAAGGGGCTGTAAAAGTGTAGATCGATCCATCGAATCCAGCACATCTTTACAGTCAATAATGAATCGTTCTCGACTGTACGACTATTAAACGCTTTCAGATTGTGTCATGATTGAGTCGGCTATGCGGTTCCCGTTTGTTATCACTGCTTCCTAATAAGAAAGTGCAAAGCCAATTTCCCTCCTTAGAGAGAACCCGACCTGGGCATAATTAGAAACATTATCGAAATTTTGTGTAATGTGTCAGGCCGGGCAGATGAACCAGACGAACACTGCTGGCTGACTTATTTGCTTAGTTTTGGGTTTTTCGTTTATCACAAAGCCCTTAAACCCATTTTGCCGAATAGGTGACTTCCGAGCCACACATTTCCGTTAGACCGCTCCTTTAACCATGAAGCAAAACTGTCGCCTTCGACCCCTCCCTTCGACTTGCTTTCGGGGGACGTCCTTTTCCTTGGGGGCCCAGAGGCCATCAACGCAGCTTATCCAAAAAATCTGAGTGTCCCACGTGAAAGGCGATAGATTTCAGGTCATTCTATCAGCTTTCGCTACCAGCATCCCTGGGTTGTTTTGATTTAAAAGTTGCGCCTCGTGTGTCGGGTCTACGGACAGGGCACATTAGGGTAATGAATAATTCTTTAGTGCTTACGTGCACTAAATTAATGCTTCCTCAGGTATACGCGGAAATACCAGACGCGAAATAAAAATACGGATAATTGCGGAGACCGAAAATATATTATGGGATAATTACAATTGGTCTCGATCAGCGCTAGACGACGCCGATACGCGAAATGGCTAGGGAGGATAAAGAGCCGACAGCCGAGCGCGCGAGCAAGCCGGAAAGTGAGTATGGCGCGAATGGCGCGCACAGGCCGACAAGTATGCAAACAAACAAACGCGATCGCATGCATCAGGCAGACAGCAGGCAAAGATCCTTAAGGCCCTATGTTCAGTGTGAGCCAAGATTTTATGAAGGATTTTACACATCGTACAGCAGGCAGACCGGGGGTATCTCCAGGTCACTACAATTCGTCCTGTGATCACTCTTTCTGATTGGTGCCGTAGGGGGTACGTTTTTGATATAGCTGACAGGACGAGTTGTGGTTACGTCTAGTGCTGAAACTAGCTAACCAGGCCAAAGTCTTGTGGCCACTGCAATATATCAGTGTGGAGTCGTTTACAAGGTTAGACAGCGTGCGGTCACAACCCTCAGCACTAACAGACTCCGACGAACCGTTGACTTTAACGGCAGTGAAACTCCCAGAACGGGTAGTCGATGGCTTGGTTGACAAGCCGTCTGCAATGAGATTAACGGCCTTTCGTCTTCCTCCGGTGTCGTTACCGGAGTTCGGTGCACCCGGACAGCCATCACTGTGTGTTATGACATTAATAATAATTACGGTATATTTTTCAACGTATAGGTGAGAGATACTCTCAGGTGAGCGTGATCACTGTACATGCTGCAGGGTGATACACATAAATATACACCATACGCATAATAGATAATGGTACAACGCACAAATGTTGTGATTAAAACAACAAATGTCATAATAAGGGTAAAAAATCCTATTTCGTGAAGGAACATTTGGGACTCATGTTTCTAAAACACTGTCTTCATGCCCACAAAATATGACGCCAAAGCTGAGCGGTTAAATCAATTTAAACTTCACGTAGAGACCTCCGACCTACTTGTCAAGATCATGTCAACAAGATGTAATTTGAAGATGGAGAAAGAGAATGCCGGAGGGTTTCACCATTATTTGATCAGATGGCCTCAGAAAAATGTGCAGAAATATCTGTCGCGGCGAGTGAAGACATGAAAGCATGGGCTTTTGCTAGAAAATGGACGGACATCGGGACAGGGCTTGGTCAGCTGCTCAGGCTTGATGGAATTTTACCAATGTTGCAAGTTGCCCAACCAATACGAGATTTTGCGTTCCCGGAGGTTGTGGAATGTTTTCTCGCGTTTGTAGCGACCCTGTTCGTTATTATCAATTATGTTAGAGCTACGTGCGTCATTTGTATTCTTTCTGTCTTCTACTTTTGTATGTACTTAAACATTTGTTTGAACAAGTAGAGATACCGACAAGTCCCCCGCGCACTCGAACGAACGATCCCGCTCCGTGCACGTTTGTCGCTTCGCTCCGTTATCGTTTCGTATTTGTATCCGCTTATCCTCGCGTTGACTTCGCAAGTCAACAATATACTCTTTGTCTACCCGCTGTGTTATTTTCAACCGGTTATCGTCGGCTCGCTCGATCCTACAAATTACGCACGTAGCTCTAACATAATTGATAATAACGAACAGGGTCGCTACACGTTTAAGTTCTGCTGTAGCTGATATAACCCCATTTACGTCAGCTTTGCGACTCATGGCCGTTTCCCGTAACACTTCTTCAAGGCTACCATAACTATTTTAATTAATACGAATACCCCGAACGTTGAGATCGCAAACTTCGACTGGAAGCGTTTTGGAAAGATTCCGTTCTGCGCCGGATACAGTTCACCTGCTGAATCTGTGCCTGTGGTTCAACGTTTCGCGGAACAGTTAGCATCAGTGTTCCTTATGGGAATATGTCAAACCGATACCGAATAGCCGTTTCATGGGTCAGCATTTTATCTGTTTTTAGGGAGGCCGTATAGGAAACTTGTGCTTGCATAATCGTATTAACATTTTCATAGACTGACTGTAATGTCACATATGCGAGCTTTGTTTTGCACTGCAAAGTCCAAGAGCCGCATGAACACTTGTCAGGCTGCTGGGAATTTGGTGCAACGGATAACTTACGGCCGTCCTGCCTGCCGCATTTTTCCGCTGAAATTGTGTAAAATCTATCGGCTGCCCTGGCAACGTAGCCTTACTGGTAGCTTGTTTTCGTAATACATGTGCGACCGCGCTACCCTTGTGGAGTTTTTTACGTTGACCGCATCAGGTACTTCAAGCCAATTGCTGTTGACGTAAGTTGTGTTGGACACACTAGTGGGCTAGCCCCGGTGTAGGGCTTGCTAGTTGTTTGCAGAAAGAGGTCACGGTGTGCGCGCCGCTTCCCGAGCTTCCAATCTGTTCAGTCATTTTTTCACAGAAACCGCACTTCCAGTTTGGTCGGCGGCTCAACTTTCGGGAATAATGCCGAAAGTTGGGCTGTGTCAAACACCCGGTACGGACTCTAATCCGTTTTGCGGAGCCAGCAACTTTCTTCTCTGGCTTTGCATTCCGCAAATGTCCAGCATAGGTAAAGGTATTTGCCAGACACCTCGTAAAGCCTTGTGTTCGTGCGTGCAAGCGACTGGCGGTACAATTTATCACGTCAGACCTTTACGCCTCATTGCTTTTTGATGTAAAGATAAGAGGCTGGGGGACCTGTTGCTGGCAAGGAGTTAGTCAAGCTTCAAAAATGTTTTAATTTATGGGAAGTTAATTAGAATGTACTTTGCGAGCAAGGTAAATTCGAGATATGGGGCGTTTATGAGTAGCCCATAAATGCAAAACTGTCAACGTTTTAAAGCAAACCCCAGAGATCCAGATGTGTAGTGGAACTAAGAAATGAATCGACAAGGTGACAAAATAGTCTACAACAAATGTCTACAATAAATTCCACCACACTACGTTTGCTATAAGTTAGAATAACGTTCCTCCTGAATAAGAGAGTAATTCTAGCAGGTCCAGTCTATCCCACGCATTTAAAGTCCGCTGTTGCCACAGTCAACTCCCGGTAGCAATGACCAAGTGCAAGCAGAGATCGAGGCGCGCGAGGACAAAGTGTGTATTCATTCAAACAACAGACGAGTGGTTAATATGTACAGTGAACATAACAGGTATTAAGAATAGTACGTAACAAGAGATCAGAGAGGTAAGAGACTCTACAGATGACAATCTCAGAATGGTGGCCACTCCAGTGGTTTATAGAACTATAACGAAAGGGGTGCTACCAAAGAAAGGTACGAGGAAGTAGTTTGTCTAGCTTGCCATCATTTCGGTTGATATCACACATTATGATAAAGAACTAATCAGAAAGTCCTGTATTAAATCGTTTGCTAACAATTCAAGTCCACAACGAGTTGCGCGTAATTGGCTAATCCATAAATGCCTTTCTCACTATCCAAAGGCAGAGAAGATAATATATATTGGAAACGGTTAATGAGAAGGCGCTTGTGAAAACTAGATTTAATACGGTACTGACTTAATCAGTGTACACGAAAGTTAAATATCTCATCTCGATTGTGAAAAATCCTTAGAAATTGACTAAAGAATGTGCTTGTACAACAAATTTGACAACTAGGCATCGCTCAGTGGTGAGGGGTGATGAAACGGAATTGAGTTCACTGGAACAGATGGTCATCGGTTGGATCGGAGCGAAATAGTTTACGCATCGAGAAATGGTGAGAATTATAATAATAATAGTAATAATAATAATAATAACGATGATGTTGTATTTCTCAACGCGTCTGTGAGAAGCACGCTCAGATAAGAGTTTAATACAAGGTAAAATGCACACATGATCAATAGAAAACTAGTCCAATCAGAGTAATGTAGCGGTTCAATTATAAAAGTATAAAAATCTGTTTAAAAATATCCCTTCAGTTCCGTGATAGTTCCAGTTGCTGAGCAGCAGATAGCCATTCATTAATTTGTCCCCTGGTCCCGCCCACACCTCCTCCGAACACGGTCTGCTGCATAAGAAGAGGACGAAGTTGGCCGACAAATTGCTCCGGTTCACTCGAACTGATGTGTTCACTGTAGGTTGTACCGTAAATGCGAATATTCCCACTTGAATGCTCCAACCGCAGACCAACGGGCAAGGGCGTGGACGAGTCCAGAATGGTTTGTATACTGTTGTTGGTCCATTTCTTCTTCACCCCTGAATGTGCCCATTCGTTTGGATGGCAGGCCAAAATCGGTACAGATCGACAGTAAGTGGTTGGTTGGCTGGAAAGAGTTATTTGACTGGGTAGACCCAAGTTAGCCTGGCACCGCAACAGATCCGATAGATTGAATTGCCGCATGGGCACTACATGCAATTGAGCCCCCTTGGGATTAGATAGGGTACTCTTTGTGAGCGGCATACAAACAGGACATTCGTGCGTGGCTGCCATATTAACAAGTCTGAACTATTTGACCGGTAACCAGACTCAAAGGTTCAGCTCATCGGCTAATCCGTTAACAAAACGTTCCCTTCCAATTGTATACATCCCGCAAACAACCACTGTAGTGGAGTTTTTTGGTGTTATTCACTCGTAACATTGATTGCTGCTGAGATGATCTGTTCCTGAGTCGGGAAGTCATGCTGTGAAGGACAGTAGGTTGTGTCCAGGTAGATAGAATGAAGTAGCGGGGACAGTGTCTGTGACTATCTCCTTGAGGAACGAAGTCAGCCAGCGGGCTAGGAGGGTTAAGCATACTTAAATTGAATCAAAAGTTACCCGTGTGTAGAATGAACCGATTCGTGCGAGGAATACGGAAGGGGAACATAACCGTGCCTGGACAATGATTAGCATCCATTGCCATCACTTCCACCCCGCAAACATTCATGACTGACCTCAGTGTTAGCGATAAAACCTTCAAATGAGATCCGAACTTAAGGGAAACCAAGCAGTTAGTTACATTACTACAAAATATGGTGCCCATAAACCTGGTCGATAAACCTTTATAGTGGTCCGAATGAAAGTGCGACAAAAGATAGCCGTCACATCCGTTAATCAGACGTTGATCAGACGTGGGCTACCTGGTATCCATTCATAAAGGGAGCGCTGGGTTTTCGACGGAATGACGGAAGTTGCCCTCGAGATATGATGGGCGGGTCGGCGGGTGAGTGTTGCTCCAACTGCTGCAGTACCGTTCGAGTAGGAGAACGTTGGACTTGCCAACGTCGGTTTATCTATCGCGGACATGCACTGATACACGGCAGAGGACCGTATATGGAGGAAGAATGTCGTATTTTGGCATTTGGAAATGTACAGGGGTCAGACTGAGTGGGATCAAGGGAAACGGTTGCAGTGGCTGGTGTGAGAATAAAATGGTTGACACTGCTTAATCTTGGGGAGAATACTGAAACATAGGGTCACCCGATAACATTTAGAAGACAAAGCAAAGCAATCTCAAAATGATGCAACAAACCTTGCCAGAATCAGTATCCTGTGCTGAGGAATTTTGTAAGAATTAAGCTATTGCAAAGTCCTTCAGATTTATGTAGGCGGAAACCAACTATTTCGAGTCGTGATTAATGAGTAACATGCTACATGTTGGTGACCAGTTAGTTAATTGCCTGTCTGATTCGTTCAGTAGCGAGCGTGCCCTTCCTCTAGCCGCAGTACGGGACTTGATCAGCACACTCAAGTAGAGGCGTTGTGTGGAATCTGTAAAGTCTACGGAATACTTTCTTGTCCGGGAGAAGAAAGATGCGTTCATATAATCTCACAGGCAGTGTAATTAAGGACAAATCAAACCAGTGAAATAGTATATGAAAGCCGGTTATAAGGTTGACGAACATCGTTATCAGGGTGCAAGAGTTTTGCAAGCGGCGTTCGAAGCAGCGTTTTTTCTCGTAGTTCAGCTCGTGACTGTTAGTGTTATCCCAACCGAGAACTTCCAGCAATATTTTGGAGCAGCTACAAATCTGAAGCTATTCCAACAGGCCACCAAAACATACTATCACATATGCACCTCGGCTTCTGACGAGAACGAGATACATAGAAGATTGTGCATCCACATCAAGAAGTGTCAACCATTACGTTGCGTTCACGATGCTACGACAAAATCTTTGGAGACTGCGGGATACCCGTTGATCACCAAAGTGAGCCGAGGCATCTAGGAAATTATTCTGGTGACGAGATGAGATGGTACAAAAAATCACTTAATGAACACATTCGCCGCCCGAATGGAGCCCTGTGAACGACGGTCAAATGCAGAAGATATCATGGAGATATTTTCTAGGCTGGTGCAGAGAGCTGGCTTGTTCACGTCGTTTGACCACATAAGAAGTAGATGGCATACAAACACCTCAACTCGGGGCATACGTAATTCGCTTCATACTCAATACAGCCCGAAGGGAAATTAGGATTCAGAGCACGCCCGCTGAGTTTTGGATGGTGACGATCGCGTTTCAAAATTCCGTGCCGTGCCAACTGAACAGTGGATAACGTATCGGCGCTATCATGAAGTGATGCCGAAGCTGTTTGATCAGGTGCTTTCTTTTTGTCTCTGTCGCCACCAATGCACGCAGGATAAGACAACCAATTTGGTTTGATTGGTCGACGAACGGTAAAACCGAAGTCGTGATCCAGTTTCCCCACATCCTCATCTACTTTGTAGGGCCCATAGACACAAGAATCATGATCGTGAACGACGACACTACTATCTGAGTGGCGATCATCCGGAAATTCGACGGTAATGTGGCAACCATTGTGATGATTGCACTTTGTGATGAACGTGGAGTCCTACGTGAAAATTTCCCCGTGTTCACCCAGATTATTTGGCTACTGTTCGGATCCCGTTGCCGTATACGTTTGCAGACAGGGGTACAACGGTGATTTGTAACTCACTGCACGAAATCCAACAAATTGGCTCAGCGTTTTTCATTCACTCTCAGCGGCGGCTGAATTTGCGTGCCGGTGAGTGGTGCAACAGCTGAGTTTCAAGGTGTCCAACATGAGGAATTACGGACAACAAACTCATGAACGCTACAAAAAGATCAATCGAACGGCGCGGCTTTGACGGTTGCAACTGCCCCTGAATAGCAGCCGAGCCCCGTTGCAGTGTCCTCCAACGCATTATGGACACCAGACAGACTAAACCAGTGACGAACAGATAAGATCCCCCTGCGACCACGGAATGCCTCGAACTGAAGCTGGTCACACAACAGTTGTTGCCCTGAGCCGTCCGGAACCTATCAACTCACCTACAGATCAATCGGCAGCTACCCGCAGAAATCATCGTGATATAATTAATTGTACTCGGAGGTGGCCGGGATTTTTGCAGGTGAAGCAAAAACAGTTCGTTCCGTGAGCGCCACTTCTCTGTGAAATTGCTGCTGCCGTTTAGGAATCCTTGGTTCCTATGTCGATAATTGTATGGACATTACGGTAAACTTCTTGTTTAACATCGTCGGTTTTAAATTAGAACTTTCCAGTTACCCTAAGGCGGACTCGTGAATCTAGTGCCACCAGTCAGGTGCCGGCTTCCATATATGGTGCACCGAGTAGACCCCACGTCGGATCATCCAGACAGTCGACGTTCAACGAACTTGGGCTTCCGGCATCCTGGAAAATCCTCGGCGAAACTTTCTACTAATTCATGTTGGATGTATGAAGATCCCTTCTTATGTGTTTAAGCATTCACCTTCCGCAGTACTTTCCGATATATGAACAAATGTCTGCATAATCGGAGACCTGGACGCCTCTGCAGCCTTTGACCGCAGCACACCAGTCCATGGGACTAGCAACATAACTGATCCTTATTCGACATCCATCAACTAACCTGACGCACTAATTTCAATTTCTCCAACATCCCCCAATAAAGGCCTTGTACTTCCCCCATCACGGTGACTGTCGACGAACTTCAAACAGGACCCAGCACGAGTTTACTGCAAATGACGTCGCAGGCCTCCATTCGGGGAAGCCAACGTCCCGAAGTCGTCTACCGACGTTTACGGCAGATGCGAAGGGTACGAAATTCCATCTGAAGAAAAGAGAAATAGCAAATGAATTGGATACGAGCAATGCGCTTAATGGTACCAGTGGTAATGCACATACATCTCCGTTTTCACGTCACTGCGAAGGGTCAGCTAGTTTAATGCCTGAGGTGGTGGGTGGCATGTTAGTTGTCCCTCGTGTACTCGGTGTTTACCTTTTTCACAGGCCCGCCGCATAAATCCACACCCTCTAATTCTTGGGGCAGTGGTGAAACTGTGGTATACACTGAATCAATAGTTTTTTGGTATAAAAACCGCACCTGATAGACGCTGACGCCAATGCTCCATTTCAGCATTTTTTCAAAGAGAATACGAAACGGTGAACAACAGCCGCAAAAAAGTTACGACTATCTACTGGCGGACAAAGTGATGATACTAACATTGTTAGCATTCCCTTGTTGACTATAAGCGTAACAGTCGGATTGGCGTTAATAAGTAGTGTGAGCTTGTATAACCCCAATGATCGTTCGTCTTTCGGATGGGTCATCTTGGGGTACCCGTGCCTCGGGAGTCAATCTCCTTCGATCGATCCAGCAAACCAGGTTAGAAAGCGACACCGTGATCAAGACAAACTCGACAATGCCACTTACAGAGGGACATGTACGACCTTGGAGATCGCGTGGAGTTCGGCACTGACTCCACCATGGATCGACTGAGTGTTTTGTTGGCACGTATCTAGGATTCACTTTGGACAAGCTGTTGGTGGTTGATAGAATATAAACAGGCTGGACTGGATCGTGAGGTTTAGTCGACATGCTTCCACACTCGACGTGAAGCAAACGTTATCCGTAGCTGGTGGAGAGCTTTGATCACCCGACGTTTAAAAAATGCCGCACGAGGAACTGCATATTTCGTTGCTGCTGGACACCCCTATGACCATTAGAAGGTTCCGTGATTATCTGGAAAAATATACAGTCTTTGCCAACGCCATTTCGTGTGCAGATAATTCGCCATTGGTCGCTTCAAAATATCCTTCCATCAGACTAACACTTCGCACCAAAATGCTGCTCTGTCAATGGAACACGACAGAGGATCATTTTACGGGTTCACCATTACATATCTGAGATAGCCATTTTTGCGGCAGCGTTAAGCTCTCGAAGGTGAACGCCTTAAGGTTCAGCACGTGGTGCTGAATCACGCCCCCATGATTATGGACGCGACTGTGGACAAAGCGATTAAGGTCGATTAATTACGCCGGGAGTTCATACTGGGGACCACGAACGACTGGGCTTGCGTGAAGACAAAAATAAATGGCTGGGTGTGGGCCTGAAAAAAAACCGTGTGGCAAGCCATGCCTGTTCCAACTAGCTGGATAAAGACGCATAACGTGTATGTGGTTAAGAAACTGACGCAAATTACAGATAGATGGCAAACAGCGCTCGATCAGGATGCTGTATATGTTAAGCTTAAGAGAGGATGTGAGCGAAAGAGTCAACAACGACGGAAACACCGGCAAGACACATAATTTAGCACAATCAACCTTACTGTGCCTGCATATTAACAACTATCGCAAAGCCACCCAAGGAAGCCTATCTCCAACCACTAGTGGGAAGGCGCGTTAGTTTTATTTTTGACACTTTCGGTAGCCGAACAGATTGATATTCCTCGGATGCACGGGTACTATAAATCACGCAGCTACCGATACCTCTGATTTTGACCCGCAAATCATATGATACACTGTAATATGAACTTCGCGGTTGATGTGTCCCGTCTCTACGCTCGACTACTTAAATTGAGCTAACCCTCCCTGATAACCCGCTCTCTTCAGTGGAACCTGGCGAGCAGTCACTTCGGATGTTGCTCGCCTATTTTTCTATGGGCAGTCTTTAAATCACAACTTCAAAGTAACAAAGATGTTAAAACTTACGTTCAGTTTTCATACTGCGCTACGCCTCACGAGAGGTAAAGTTGGCGTAAAGGCTAAAAATCATCACTTGAGATGAATGCAGAGATCCAAACCCAGTCAAGCGTGGCCGTAACATGTAAGATTAAATAAGTGAAGGCTTTGGACCGTGACGGAAGATGCGGTGAGGTCGGGTGGAAGACAGAGGTGACAGCTTAGTTATAGGCTTCCAGACGACTTGCGATTGTGCACGCTTTCAGCACGCCCATCAGCGTAGCTGATAGTCACGTGATAAATCAGTTGAACGAAGACCGTGAGCAAAGACCTTGACCAACAGCCAGCATTTCGCTTCATATGTGATTAGTTTGCAAGTGTGTCTCGTTTTGCGTTGAATGCGGTATGATTTTGTCGCGATACATGAACAACCTGGCATGATATTAGATGTCAGTGAGGGGCAGCAGTACTGTCTAGTGTGTTAGTGTGGAAATATGATAATACAACCAGAATGGTATCTCGCTGGCAAGTGCGCTGTCAACTCGCGTGTGCAGAACAAATACCCCTATAAAATGCGCGTGTATTCCCCGTGGCACTGTTAGCAGTAGCGTTCGTATTGAATCCAGCTAAATAATGGCGACCCACAGTTACTAGTCTCAAGGCCTTCTGACGAAAATCTCCGCTAAACTATGGTCCTGTTGATTCGATGTTTACGAAGCATTTAAAATCCCTACTCAGGGAAAATTTCAGCAGTTGCATATCATCATATTGACACAGTCACCGCCGTTTGAGATCTAGGAATATATTATTCAGAACCCCTTTAATTTCTCTGAACAAGTACGCTTTCAGGTGGCAAAAACTGAAAAGACAATCAGCTGTATCGGAAAAACATTCAGTTTGCCGGATACGAAGCTGGCTGTTTGTATAACGTGTGCTCAACCACAACTTGAGTGTAGCACTTTCATTTACTGCCATCTACGCAAATCCGATAAGCTTGTTTCAGAAAATCTTCAACGACCACTTTCCAAGAGGTTATTGATGTATTCATCTTCACTCACTTATAACGAACGTTGTCAAACAGTTCGTATTAATCCACTTCGATTACGAAGACTAAAGATGAAACCTGCACTTCTGTATAGACTGATGCAATCGGTCGCCATCCCCACAGCGTTCGCCGTTCATTTCCAACACACCTCCTCATATGGTCTAGGAAATGAAGATACGAACCAACCTCTTTATTGTAAAATATTCCTATTCTTGCAATAAACTTCCGAATGAAATCAGAGCCAGTAACAACATTCTACGTTTTAAAACGAGAACGGACAGATTCCTTACATCGTCAAAAATAATGTCTATCTTCAAACTTTGTGTATATTCTGACGACCTTTTTGAATGTGGTCCGGAGAAAATTTGGCTATCAGCTGCATATAACGTATATACCCGTTCCTACTATCAGGCTCCTATCTGAAGCAGCTTGCCTGAGGCAGTTCATTGCGTATCCACCGTTTACTCACACCCCATCTAGCATATGGTTAATTGTGCACTCACAAAACTGCATCACTTTGTCCATGTATGTCATTTACAAACGGTTGTACGTGGAACCAGAACAAAAGTAAGAAAAACAGGATTATATCTCACATATACATTTTCCCACATGTTATATATATAGATTGAACATCACCCACAATTGATCGCAGCTGTCGCATTCCCATAGACTTTCCAGTCGGCCCCTTTCGAAAAGAAGCACTAGACTCGAGTTTAGCTCTAATTATAACTCATCGGTAGTGCGTATCCTCGCCACTGCCGGGACTTGAACTACGGACACGGTGTTCATGAGGCAACCGTGGTTACCACTGCGCCATTGACCTCACGTTAGGCACGACAGAATTATCATATGTGAACACTCAACCACTTTCGTTTTTGAGTAGTGATCAGGTTGCCCGATCGCCTCGAGAGGAGAGACGCAGTAACTGT
>LUCH01000280.1:180046-228113 GCA_013368495.1 Paragonimus heterotremus | reverse complement strand
AATTCAAGCAAGCATCATACTGGTTGAGCGGCGTTCCCAACGGTAGTAGCTGAAACATTGTTGTCCTAGTGAATGTAGTTGACAGTAGTTTAGTTGGCGTGGATTCACTATACAGCCACCAGCAAAACTACGACACCTACGCCAATACATCAACGTTGATGTTAGCGGTTTGTAGTAAATTTACATTCGCAAGATAATGTGAATCGGCGCGGTGGTGCTGACAAGGTAACTCTCACTTTGCAGGGGTTTTAGGATTCTGGGGACGTCGAAGACGATCTCACTACAACGCTGGAAGTGGTACCATTCAAACTGTATCGATCTCGGTGAGGACCCATGCGAGAAGCTAGCTTCCTTAACGGTTTTTATTCGCACTCACTGTAGACTTCATGACAGCCAGTGCAACTCCCCGCCCTTGGCTGGTCTTAAGCGCATCAGAAAAAGTGAACCAACGCAAAAACGTGCAACCGCAAACCCGCGACACATCTCGACCTTTTATTCTGGGGGTTCAGCCATGTAAACTGCTTTCTTTCCCTACTACTTGAATCGTTATACTCCCTTCATTTCTTTCGTAGTTGCAAGTGGGACGGGTACCAACAAATTTTATTGCAAATGGAGCTTGAAGCACGGTCCATAAATTATCACACCCCAGTCAGCATACAAAACGCTGACGTGTCACATAAGTATCTCACAAATGCGCTTGTTGTGATGACCGCCAAGATGTTGACTCGAGAGCAGCAGCCCGAAAATTGAAAGAGTTTACGTTACTTGAATTACTTGCATCGCCCAGTGCACTTTTTTAACCTGTGAAGTAGCCTTTTGCTCTATATAATTTGCGGGCTACGTTGAGCTGCTTAGGAATGTACTTTACACGTGGCGTTCTCTTTGTATCGCGCGGACAACTGATCTGCTGGAAAATCCTTCCCATACGTTTCTGATTTCTAGATTTTCCACTTGCCTCCAGATATACAACTCCTTCTCAGTTTTGCAACTTAGCTGTCCTACCTCGTTCTTGAATGACGTTTTGTTTGTTTCGACGTCATTATGCAATCGATATGTCTATATTCGGTTTGCTTTACTGCAGATAAACATCCGTCGTTCTGGCCGCATTGTTAGCGGGATTTGTGAGGTAACATTCTGTGGCGATTGTCGCTGAACCTATTCCTCAGTACTTTTGTTTTATCACATTGTTGACAACAAGCTGTGCATGAAGCTTCTAACTTCATTTATAATCCTGACAAATCCCTTGCTAAATCTTCTACAGCAATGGTACATAAAATATCCAGCGCCATAGCGCAAAATTCATTTCCCATGCTGTTTACCCCGGCATGCTGACTGCGGAGAGGGTGATGGCTCAAACTGTTTATATGCCCAGTCACTTCCAGTTTCTTCTTCCAATTTGGTTCGTGACACCCGAAAATACTACCGTGCAATTTTTGGTCCATTACGGGCTAGTTGGAACTGCGGTGCTCGGCAAGATTTATTGGGTTCTGCAAACGTCGAGATGAATTCTCTGTTGCTCCCAATGGATTATTGTGTCCTGGTGATGGAATTGTTACTCTCCTCAGATTACGATCTGTCGTTTTAGATGACTTACATTTCGGCCATTTAGGAATTGAATAGTGATTGGTGCAACACGTCTAAAAGCTGTGCTCACTGTGTACATATGACGCATTCACGACAAACAGAGTGGGCATCCTGGACAATGACTTGGGAAGACTGGCAACGAATGCACGCTGACTATATTGGTTCATTCTTTGACAACTACAATGCTATGACTGTCCTTGATTCATAGGTAAGTTGGTCGGAATTTTATTTTGTATTTTCAGCAACTGCATAGTTTACTCAGACTGCACCAGATAAACCGTGTGGTGGGGAAGGATTACCGTATGGGCTGGCCCCTGACGGCAACACTCACTTCGCCACGCAGAAGTCTGAATGCTGGCTGAGGACAGTAGAATGTCGACGTCTGCCCACTGCATCGAGACCTTCTCAATCAAACATTTCCGCTGTAAATCTCGCGCGTATTCTGAAAATTCTCACAACGTCTATCAACCCATCTAATTTGGAAGAACTGGAAAATAGTGTAGATAACTTTTTGATACAGTATGGGAATTCTGGCCACTTACTAAGTGGGAGCAACCCAGATACGCCATTCAAGAACCGTGTTCCCCGAACCAACATGCTTAGTTTGAAATCAGCCGTAGTTATGCATAGTCGTGTAAGTGAACTTTCATCATCTTGAGGAATTTAGCTCAACGATTTGAGTACTCTAATGTGTCACATACTTGATTCAGATGATGGATCTGTCCATCGTAGACACGTCGATCGACTTATCCATAATTGACCTGTTTCTACCCAAGCAGTTTCTGTTACTATTTCCACGCTTCCGAATATACTGCTGGTTAAGGCCCCTCGGTTAAACCCACAAAACACGCCAAATCTGTCCTGGAGTCGGCCCAACTCTGGTACTAGCTGGCGAAGTGTTGGATCCGAGCAGACGTGCAACGAACTCATGAACACAACTTGCATAATGGTAGACAAAATTCGACGTTAACATGTTACGTTACACACGTGGTAATCAAGCGACACGGAGCTATCGAACTAACCTATATAAACAAAATATACACCTTAACGAAAGCCACCTGTTCTCAAGACAGATATACCAATTGCAACGAAGCACACCGCCCTTGGGTTATTCATAATCGTTATTCAACAATTAAAATGGTCCCCACAAAAATGTTCTGTTCATTGAAGTTTCCTATCTTTGGTGGGTCAATGGAGTGGAAAAGACAGTTCGACACCTGGCTTACTGCCGACCAACTTGGCCGGGTCGTCCACGTGTTTCCTGGGAAGGGTCTATTAATAACGAACGGCCAAAGTTGAAACCGTCTTGGGTCCTAAAAAATAAACAACACAAACGCTATAACAATCCTAACTCTCAATTAGACTGTGGCGGGTGTGTTGATTGTCATTGGACCTATTTTCCAGTACTGTCGTTTTATAGCAGTGTAGATAATAAGCTGTACAATTCCGTCGAAGAGATAAGTACTTGAGTTGCTTAGTTCGGGTATTATTGCTACTACTTCGAATCCAGCTCCGAGGGTGAGCTAAACTAATCACCATATTTCTGTTTTTCTGGAACCATCACGGCGATTATTTTGGAGGTGGACGAAAGTAAATACACTACGACTCACTCTTCCCAACCGTGGGTTTGTAGTATGTGAAATGAACCCAGTAACGCCAGCTGCAAACGTTAATATTGAATATGCTTAGACTTCTCGAAAGTTGTCATCAGAAGGCCGCAATGGCTGAAACTTTAATTCCGCGCATCCTATTGGTTTTGAAGGAGAAACTTCAGTAAACATTGACTATATGACGGGAAACCATTTTTCAAACTCACCAATTTATACTTTGAAAATTTAGTGCACTCTGTCAGACCGAGGGAGTTGCTTTCAAGCGAATTGATGGAGTGGCCGTGGGCAGCTCACCAGGCCCAATGTTCTCCTTGGAATGATTGAAAGACAAATTGTTGATAATATTTCCAGACTAATTTATACAAAAGGTACGTCGATTATATCTTGATTTTTACTGAGAGTGATAAGTTTCTTCCATTTTTTAACCTTATGAACTCCATACATCCAAATTTGTCTGTTACTTATGAAACTGAGTCGAATGGAGGCCTAGCTTTTCTAGACGTTTTACTTACGAGATGTCTTGACGACACGCTGCAGCGGTCGGTTTATTGCAAAGCCACTTGGAGCGGCCAATACCTCCAGTTTTCCAGTTTTGCACTTATGGCCTACAAGCGTGGTTTAGTTAAAACATTGTTCGACAGAGCCGGACGAATCTGTACAGAAGACCGATTGACATAAGAGGAATAATTCCTAACAACCACAATACTTGCTAATGGATATCCGGATAAATTTATCTCGGTTCGTGACAAGAAAACAACAGAAGGAATTGCAGTTCACACAACAAAGAAAAAAGAGGTATTCATAAAACTACAATTGAGAGGAGACTATTTGTTTACTACACTGTGTCATCAGCTTCAGTCAGCTGTGAATCGCACATACGCTGCAGCCGAATTGTGTCTCTTATCGTCAACTCGGAGAGCTAGTTATGGAAACGCTAGATGTGACACACCTAACTATTCTGTCTCACATGTAGTTTATCAGTTCACTTGCAGTTGCAATGACAGCTATATCGACAGAACGGACCGGTGCTTGCGTCAACGTATGGCCGAACACCTCCCAAAAAGGTTGATTCAGTGTGCTGAGCCAACAGACAGTCAAAAAAGCAACAGAACGCGGAACCCGGCATCGTCAACTGCGAAACCCATTTTGGAGACAGGTCACAACGTCGACCCAACCAGGTCGTTCACTCTGTGTTGCTACGACACCCAAACCCAAAAATTCTGGCCATCAGTGAAGCTGTGCTGAACAAACAAAGAAAGCCAGTGCTGTTTGCACAATAATTGATGGTTCACACTGTCCACCTCTCCTGGTAGCGGCCTTTCGACCCTAAAATTCAATGTGTTCAACTATTGTTGCCATGCCCCTTTGTTATATAGTCTGTATGTATTTAGTATGCGGCTGATGAGATGAATCGAAATGTTAACATCCCGCAACGTTTGTCTTTTTGCTGTTTTGACGGATTATCATAACATATATTGTTTACAATAAAGCACACTACATTTTTCTGCCACTGCCCAATTGATCCTTTCACGTTTTTCTGTTTGTCATGTACACCTAGGCCTCTTTTCCCATGTTACAAATACCCTTCGTGTGAGAAAACATTTAATACCCTCTGGACCCTGCAAATCTCAACTTGGCGAAGCAGTTTGCGCTGTTCGATATTCGGACTTTCTCAAGCCACAGATAGATCATTTACAACTTATAGATACTTTGGCCGACCGCGTCTCCAATGTGATCGTTCATCTACGTCTTCACAATTATATTTATTTTCCAATACGGTTCACATTCAATGTTATTGGTGGGATGTATGACCACTGTTCCCAGCATATCGTTGATTATTGGTCAGTAATGAGGAATTCTGGCTTATATAAATTAGGCAACACTCATAACTGACCACAACTATCTCAGTTCTATGAAAATTTCAATCATACCGTTTCGAAGAGAAGCACGATATTGGAGTTTCGTTCTTGTCAAAGCTCGTCAGTAGTGCAAATAATCGCCACGACTTGGACTGAAACGTCGACCATGTTTTCTTGGGACAACGACGTTGATCCCAGCATCACCGACTTTACTGGCTGCCTTATCGTATGCAAACGCTCACCCAAATTCGCTTGTGTATCATTCTCAGATTGGTTGGTTGCACGGAGACGAGACATTAACTGTCTGTTAATTCCAATCGATGACCTCATAACCAAGATCCATAAACCAAGACCCCATAACTATGATAAAATCACAAAAGTCACCAACATGTTGCAATACATAAGCAAATATGGTTGAGGGTTGACATGTGGCAATTCACCTGTGTGCGGTAGGAAATCAGTGACACAATAGTCAACAAAGTTGTCTTATAAAATCCTGTCCAGGCTTCTAGTTCTGGCCACAGGAAAGTGTTATCTTACTGACCAGCTCTAACCTTGATTAGTATCTTGGAATGTCTCCCAACATAACCTTGTAAACAATGAATACTTGTAATATCATACTTCCGGAACAAATATTGTACACCACCTGAACCTTTTTCTCAGTTTTCTGGAGGATTACTGTTATAGTGGACCTTAACTCCGTTCTCTTTCATTGTGATTCTTTCTTCGGCAGATTTTCACACTCTTGTCTCATGCTGTTATTATTATTATTATTATTATTATTATTATTATTATTATTATTATTATTAATGTCTCCCCTGAAACCATCTAAACTAATCGCATCCAGTTAGACTTGCGGAGGAGTACACATTGTTATCATTATGGAGAGCTCATTGTTTTAATACCCGAACTGTGCACTGATCTGGTTGGGATTATTATTATTTTCTAAACAGACAATGTAGTTAAGGGCTTACAGCGTTATCATCTCAGCGAAGGTGAAAGCGGACTTTGTGCACTAGTTATCATTATTTGAAATAAGCGTGTTGTCGTCATGGGCTGATTTGTGCCAAATGTCAAAAGCTTGTACATTGTAAATTTTCTGATTTAAATCGTCCGATAAAGGCTCTCCGAGAGGGTCGAAACGTTGCGAAACCGATAACTCTTTTGGTTTTTAACTCGTTGTGGCTTAACCAAGGAATTACTTACTAATGTCAAAAGCTGTTCGCTTTCATCGGTCAATAATACCGGGTTGAAAGCTATTACTGTCAAGACAAAGTGGATTACAAGGAACTGTTATCTGTTACTACCAAATTATATGGGGCTGTTTGCCCGATAGACAATACGCCTGCAATGCAAAAGGTTCATCGAAAGATGGTTCCTTCAATGTTTCTTACCAAATGAAGCATGAACTTCAAAAGAGAAGCTAACTATATATCAAAATAGCTGTTGCGTTCATTGTAAAAGCACTCTCCGGTCATTGATGGAATCCTGCTTCAAGAAAGAAAGCACCCACTGAAATATTCATATCCAGTTGTAACAATAGACCAGTCATCATGTCGGTTGTTCCCCTCTACACAGTGCACACATGCACTAAATTAACATCTGCCAGATATACGCAATAAAAATTAGAATCGAAATGGAAATATAAATAAACAGAATATCTAACATACACCATTCAAAAGTTACAGGAAATATCATGGAAGGTAACAATGACTTTCGAGACTGAGAATTCAACCACTGAGAGTGTGTGAGCCGGATGTGTGTATGGTGTCACTGGTGTGCACAAACCGACAAACATGCAACCAAACAAACGTGTTCCCACGCATCAGGCGGACCGTGGGCAAAAGTTTTGTAATCCTTTGTACGATGTGAATGAGTATTTCAGGAAGCATTTCACACCGTACTGTAAGCAGAGAGGGGTTATTTCCAGGTCATTGCGTCTGTTTGCAATGCTGATGAACAGTTTATGGCGCTGTAGCAGGATTTGTTTTAAAATCCTTCTCAGATTTGCGTCTAATATTATATCTGCCTGTTCAACAGATATGTTAGACGTTTTGGCTCCGGGAACCCGTTGTACAACTGATTGCAACATGGAGGCACCTTGTGACAACTTTCCTTTTAAGGAGAAGTTTTAGTAACAATACTGTAAAAGGGTTACTGTTAAAGAGGGTTGAACCAAATCTCCGGTAAACCATGCAAATGACTGGCACAATCCAAACCGACAGCACGCTGCATTACACTTGCTTTTATTTGACATGCATTGCACGAGACAAACGCTTGCTGTTTCGTTTTATCCGTCAAAATCACTTGTGAGATAGCTTTCTGCATTCTTTTTGCAATCTTTGCCCTAATTTAGATTGTCCGTTCTTGCACTTACGGCATAATGGTACTCTTGATACTGACCGTCTCGGCTGATTTGGGCTACTGTTCAACTTTTACTATTTATTGGTTACCAGGTAATATTGTAGACTCTTTGTTCCACTCTTGTTTCGAATTTGGTGACAATTATTTTGATACGCGTTATTTTGAGACGGGCAGGTCATAACAAATAGTCTCACCGGTTGTCTTCACATACGCTATTATTTTTTTACTGCGTCAATGCGTGTACTGATTATTTTCTACCCTCGTAAACCTCCTACGTTTGCCTGGTTCTATTTCCACCTAGTCGACCTTAGACAAAAATCTATTACTTAGTCCTAGTCCACCTCCTTACTGTCATTCCGCGTAGACAGTGTTAGTTTGTATCGTGGGGACTATGTGACCAAACAGGTCTACTTTGTCAGTCACTACGAGTTGTTGACTAGGATGGAGCATTGTGAATCCTAAACTGCAGACTCTTAAGTAGGTAGATATGAAGAATGTACGCACGGAGAACTACTGTAGGTTTTCCTTGAGGACCCTCAGTGATATGGATCTTGTGGATGGCAACTGAACAACTTCTTGAAGCAAGTCGCGAAATATCGAATTCTGAATAAAAAACTTACGTGGCTTGTGTGCGTTCCAATTAATAATGGGCTTAGAAGATATAACTCCCAGTAGCAGTGTCCAGGCCAACATACAAAACTTCGTGCGACGATGCTTTCACGAAGTGGTTAGAACCGAGTTGGCTTCCCGAATTTTGTATGTCGGCGGTGAGTTTCGGTGTTCTATTATTATTGTTTTTGAAACGTTGGTTAAAGTTAAGCATACAGTAAGTTCCAGTGAGTAATCAAATGTATTTGGATGCTGTTGAGCTTGTATTACTAGTATTACTGTTTGTTAATTCCAATTAGGATGGCCTAACCAAATGATTAAGATTATGATTTTATCATGCCTGCAACTTTGGAGAGGGGACACAGTGTCGTGATAAAGAGAACTAGGTATGTTGGAAATCTATGCCAGAGTATCTGTGTATGTTTCAAACAAAGAAGATCACAATAACGGCCAAACTTACTTCACTGTTTAATAGGAAGAGAACAGTATTTAAAGTGAACGAGTGTAAAGAAGGAAAACACTATGCCGATGCACCCAGAGACCGGCAACACTTTTGACATTGATTTCTATTCTTTACCATATCAGACAGCGTACCCAATCCATTTTGTTGGTTGTCTGTTGGACATCAGCCAAGATACCAGGACCGTCGTATGAAGGAAGTATCTATGGCGGTGTCTTCATACCTCGAACCCATGTCATACTCAGACCATCAAGTTATCGCTTCCAGCCTAGACAAACAGTCGCAAACAAGGGACGGCAGAACAGGCAATGTGTTGGAATTCGTAAGGTATGACAAGATCAACAGAGATCGACAGAGTCTGTCCATCTCGAAGACACGCCGAAAAACTTCAAATTGCTGATGCGGGGTTTCTTCTACAAGCTAATAAGGTTTTGGAGGCACTGATAATCGGGAATGGACAATATGTCGACATCTTCCGAACGGATGGACTAGATTTAGCAACCGTGCAATAACAACACTGTACATTAGGTTGTTTACAGAACGACTGAGACCGAGCTGACGTCACCGACGGTACAGGTTGACAAACGCCTTCCAAATCTTAGCTGTGGGTTTTGTTATCTCATCAGACGTTATTCCAGGGCTGATGCAGCTCCTATGCTACATTCACTTCTCAACTACTTCCAACTACGCTCTGACGAGGGCGTCAGTAAGTTCAGAACCACATCAATCTAGTTGCAGTGCGTTGCAATTAGAAAATGCAAAAACTATGCCAAAGTAACGGACTGAGACCTCAAATCTGGCTAAGATGTTCTACGCCCCTTAGGAACCATCACATATTAGAGGAATGTGGTCTGCGTACTCCAAGCCCAGTGTATGAAAGCAGTTCCATACCCTCAGGCTCACAGTCTGTCGGATTCCACTCTAAGGTTTCGTCTGCTGCAAAGTTGAACAGCAAACGGAATGCTGAGCCACCCTGTTGCACTAAACTTGAGGTTTTGAGAGTTCGTGATACGTTGTTGTAAATCCCAATCCGGGCCCAAGGTCTGAGAGTAAAGTGTTTTCAGCATATCGACATATTTTTCGCGCATACCTTTCTTCGAAAGACAGTCCCAAACTGCAGCTGTAGAAGGGGAATCGAAAGTCTGTCTGTTGTTCAAAAATACAATTGTCAACCTTCTAATCTAATGGGGCGGTCCAAACATCTAGCAGACTGTGAACATGTAATCAGTGCGGCCACAATTAGACTGTAACCCAGATTCCTCTTCGTGCTTTGCTCAGTGAACGAATCACAGTAGTTGCATGAGGTTTTGACGCAATTAGAATAAAGTTAATCCTTTAATGATCTGTACACGAAGTGCATGAGCCCTTCTTGTAAATGGGAATAATGCGAACCGATCTCCAATCAACTTGGAAACTTCACTTACCCGAAGTTTTTTGAAGCACAGTCGTCATTTCTTTGACTAGAGTTGAGCCCCCACCTATTGAAAGGACGCTAGGGGATTTTTTGAGACTGGCGTTTTGTGACGTTTCATAAACTTGATCTGAAGTAAGACTTCTGGAATGCGAGGAAACGTCAACAGCCCAGCGGACACACAAGGAATCCACAAACGTAATAAACGGCGTGGATGGCCTTTTGAACTGCTGTTGTAACGGTTAAGTCCAGGGATCTAAGTATCGTTGCAAGTTGTACATTGGTTTATCACAGGTTTCGCAGATTATCACGTCCATAAGTGGTTCTTTAGCATGCTTTGCTCGGATGAGATGGAGGGGCTTTCGAGGGTTCTCGGAAGCAGCGGTTGGTTGTGTCAATCAGTTCTGTGGATCAATTCTTAGTCAATTCCGGAGTTCCAGTGGGGTAACCGTACAAACTGAAGTATACCAGCTGCTGAATGGAATACTACAGTGAGCGTCGAAAAGTTCAAGAGGTTGCAGAGAATCTCAGAGGTGGATAGCTGAACGAGCAGCAATATTACATGAGATAGTACCAGACCAATGCGTTGCATGTTTGAACTGTGCCTAGTGTACTTCAGTGTTGTCTGGTTGGTAGGGTCCTAGAATACTGGATAATAAATTTATGTCTGTACTGAAGTAGACCAGCGAAATTGTGTTTGGCAACAAAGTAGCGTCTCATTAAAGCGCAAGGCAAACCTGACACATACGAGTGCATGATCGGAATCCACACAAGTGCTGTAGACAGATTACAGTTTGGAAAACATTGTAGCCACCAGAATTATTTACTGTTGACCGTATTTGATTTTGGATTGCCATTCGTGCACATTTATTCGCAGACATTAGCATGTAATTAAACACTTAGTTGAACAAGTGCGGGTACCGATGGTACGCACTACTAATATCGCGCGCCCGCTCACTGTTCTGTCCTATTACTGCTTTGTTCTTTCGCTCGCACATCGATTTTGTGTTTCGGCAATATATCCGTTATTTCCGTAATGTATTACTTTCGGCCTGTCTTCCATGTTTGTTTGATTCTACAGCAGCTACGCCACCGTTAGCTGACGGCTACAAGGAAAATGTATGTGGTAATCCCGGAAACCAAAGGACTGATTGAGCGACGCTAAGACTACCCTCAGCGTCTACTGATACACATGACTATGATTAATTTCATCCAAAATCTGGCGAGCCCTCGGTATATTTTCAGCTCATCAAGTGACAGATTCTAATCTGAGAAAGATGGTCGTAAAGACAGGTTTACTATTACTGAGGTTCCTTAGTACAATAAACTATTAGAAAACCAAGAGGAAGACAGGGACGCCTACTGTCTCGAAGTCAACAAACTCAACCACCCACTTCTTGACCGATACTTCGGAATTAGATCTTTAATAAAAAGAAGCAGAAAAACTACAAAACTTCATCTTAGAGCTTGCATGTAAAGTTTAGAACTCACAGTAAGTGTCTGTTTTTAAAGTATGTACATATCGAGTTTTACATTTTACTTAAGGTATCAAATCCTTTTTGCGTTCCTGTTTTACAGTCCGTGAAGATGACTTGTCACCAACATAAAACTCGCCAAACACGTGAGTGGTTAATCACCATTTAGAATGATTATGAACCTCCAAACAGTGACCTAAAAATATACTTTTTCAGATCTTCCGAGTTCGTCTGGTGTTTCTAATCGTCTTAGTCTATTCATTTTGTAACAAAACGTGTTTGTTGGTACAATTAAACACTCTGTTCGTTTACGAGAAATTGTGATCCAATTTTTTCTCCATGGGTGCGTTTAACTATATAAAATAAAACCCATATCAAAGAAAATGCACTCTCGTTTGTTGTAAGTGATCATTGATATTCTCAATCCGATTTTCCCTGACACTACTCTCAGGTGCACTTACAGTAAGCATTTTCGCTTTCTCGGTTTGTGGGTGTGACGTAAGTCCTCTTGAGTAATATTAATATGTGAGGAGAATGCAATCGTGAATTAGAATTTTTTGCACAGTTTGTACGATGGCACATATCCTAAGTTGTAGACGGAAATCACTACGAGCCCACTGGATCCTACCAATGTGCTTCCAGTAATCGGCAGCTACAGTGATATTCCCGGTTTACAATTCATTCGCATCACTCGCTCTGTCTAAGACACAACGTGAGGCACACCAGTGATAGACAGAAGGCAGACATTTGTTCACCATCGACCCTTTTCCGTTGTAAAGCTGCAGTGTGTGACTTGCGTTATCACATGTAGTCCCGAAGAAAACACTGGAAGATTAAAGGTCATGTGGTGGTTTCCGGGTGCCAAAATATGCCACACCAACAAAGTTACCTCAATTATTCCCTTTATGACTGACCTTATCCTCGAAGCATATTTTCTTATTTGACTTAGTGTACTTACCGCCAAATTACTGTTTCAGGAGAGGACATTTGATGGATCGACATGACAAAACCAGTTGGCTTCAGGTACTAGTCAGGAGTAGTTTTGGTCCCTGTTTGGCCAACTACACGCTTTGTGGAACAAGTTGTACAAAGTTTAGATTTTCCCAGAATTCCTCTTGATGCGTTGATTACAGCTGCACTACTGATTAATACGAGTCCTATCCTTGTTCCTTCCTGGAATACATGAATTAGTAATTATTCTCTATGAATCTGATGAAATGTGTATTGGGTTCATTTTTTAAAAATATTTTACTTTTAAAAAAATGTTTTGGTTGTGATCAGAATCAAGCGTTTCAATACGATACACGATTATTGTAGGAACGTCAGATCTTTGATTCAACAAAAAAGCTCTTAAAACGTTTAGGATAGTCAGCTGTTAGACTCATCCCATTTCTTTCCTCTCATAATTTTTGAAACCACTAGTCGACCTAGTCCTCGGTCTGATTGAAGGCGACAAACATTCAGCATTCTAGATGTAGCAATCAGCTGTGCAGCAACTCTCGCATTTTAACAATGAAATAATAATTCTGTTAATCCTTTCAACTAATCCTTCAATTAGTATCATTACTAAACCGTTGACAATAAATTCAAACTGATCCCGTTCTATTTCCAGAGATTGTTGTCAATGCAAAAAAAAATTCACCACTTTTGCTGATAAACTCTTAATTATCAGTTATTGGTCGTACACTTTTGTCAATTTTTGAGGGTCAGAAACCCTCTTATTCTGACAGTTTATGAACTATTAGTGTTCCCTATCAACGCCCGTTGGAATAGACATTTCTTTCCTAAAATCTGACACTGACTTTCTCAAGCAATTCCCCACTGATACCTGATATATTGGCGAGATATCCATTGTTACTGACTTTTTGAGATCACGTGGTGAAGGTGATTCTAGGCCGCAGCAAGAAAATGTTTTAACTTCGAGTATCGATTGCAGTTTGTCGTTAGTCTACTTTCTCAGTATATTTGAATCTTATTTGCTTCATTCAACCGGACTTTCCCTCCCCACTCCCAATCTGATTTCAACTCTTCGTCGACTTGGTCTTCAATATTTACACTGTGTGTCTACCCCGATGTTCATAACACACCTACAGCAATCGCTGCCCATCCCGTCTAGTCCGACAAGAACATCTATGTACGTTGATAAACCATGCCATGTCTTCCGTTCCAGATCCCTACATTAATGCCTCGTCTAGAAATCTGTTCATCTCGGATACACATTTTTCACATGTTCCTGTCAATTTAGCTGAATTGCTGTATTTCTGTTCACCTCTGTCTTTAAGTTGTCTGTTGCCATTCCCCTGAAAGATAGTTTGTTAGAGACAATGGCAATAGATTGCAAATACTGACACGTTGCCAGTAATCATTACTTATTGGTAGTCGTAAGTACGGTCAGTCATTTTCAACTGCTATATCAGCATACTGGGCTATCAGCATAACAAAATGACTGCCGTTGGCCGCGGTGCAAAAGTCATTGCGAATTGTTTCCACTGATAACCAAAAACCTCGTTTGCGGTTCATCTAGGACGAACCTGGACATAACTTTCAACTGTCACTTTATGGAAGGTGCGATGAATTGTCAAAGTGGACACGTAATGAAACAATCTACTGCCTTCCGGATGTTCCTCTCAGTTAGAATGCTCACCGTATGCCTGGGCTTTCGAATTATGTCTTCTTCCATCTCGTGAGCCAACATTCAATATTATTCAGTTCCAGAAAATTTGTAGCTTCAAGTTCACTGGGACCTGGGTGCTTGCGATCACGCTTTATCTCGGTGAGATGTTACTTACCCCAACCACTAACAGTGAAGTGTGAATTAGTGGAAGATGAACGTTCCAGAAATTATGAAATTATGAACATCAGACACCCCAAGCCATTATGATTAAGCTCAAACTAGAAATTTTTCTTCCAACGGAGTTCAACAACTGCGTTATAAAAATTGATTAGATTATGCCGTTCGGTTACTTGTTGGTCAAAATAAAGAAAAACGCAATTCACTGCTGTCTGTTTTTCAGACAAAGCAGTGCTTGCTAAGAGTTTTCCATTCAATCCAACTTTGATATCCGGCAGATATTTGTTTATTAACCCGCTTCAACTAGTTTTAATTATATAAGAATTTGTATTTATTTCCAGGAATTCAGCTTTTGCAAGCATTACAGTGGAGTACAGATGTTGCGTACTTAGAATATATGATATGTAGCATTATTTTACTGTTATACGGTAGTGATTCCAGGTAACATTGTTAAGATTATTTAGCGTGATATCCCTGTACAATACAAGTCGTAGTATGTCGATTTTCTCTTCTTTCTTCACTTTCAATCACTTGCAAGTACTACACGAACGTTTCTCCACGATCCTTCAGATTTTTTATATCACACATAACATCGAAACCTTGATCGTGTATGGACAACCTTCTTACTGTTCCACAGAAACGGTACATCTCAGATATTGATATTTCAGAGCTTTTTGATGGTGGTCCGGATAAACGGTTGACAGAGTATGTGAGTACAGAACATTGACTATCATGACTCTTCTAACTCCGGTTCAACTACACATGTTCTCTTTCCTGTCAGTGAATGTTCGATGAAATCTACGTTCTTTCAATCAAGTTGTCGGTTGGTCATTGTGGTTCTTATCATTTTTCGTAGACTCACGTGAAAAAACAGCGCCCATGAACCACTTCCAGTTGGTTTCGTTAGCTGGGTGGCTGGAATATACACGTCGAACAGAACAGATAAATTCTTTCGTGCAGGATTTGGTTCACAAACGTGTTAACATGCATTTGGTTCAATGAATTTGTCATAACTCAAACAATGGTAACCGACTTCTCCCATACTAGAGGACAACATAGGGCAAGTACGTGTGTACTTGAGAGTGTAAACTAAACAGAACGTCGATGGCAGTCACTAGCGAATCAACAAAGGCTATGTACAACAACGATAGACCTAAAAGGGTAATCAGGAGAGAAGATGATCAGAAAGAATGTGGTTTCCATTGTAAGTGTGAAATAACTAGATTGAAGTTACTCTACCTTTGTATCGCTTAAAATCGTATAACAGTTTGTACAGCATCCACGGATTGATGTTTTGAGTAAATTAGTCAATAGAAATACTTTCTTGCATCCCTCGTTTACTGGTTGGTTTAATAAATAAACGAAAAGTGGGTTGAAACAAACGTTTATGATTAAAATGTTTTCCAACAATCAGATAATGTTTAATCACATGATTTCATCAGATAGTGAAGTAATCAGCCAGTTTTTTTCTGAACGGTTCAAAATAATCCGTGTGTCTTTTCTGACTGCTTGCGAATTGGACGGCAAATAAATTAATCACAAATAGATTCAAATACTGGTATTATCGGTTGCTGACAAGCATTCAGGTTACAGATTAGAGCATAGATAATAACAGGATTGAAGCCATATTTGAGGTTTGCCATTTACGATCAATCAAAAAGGCCAAAGTTGTTTACAGCATTAGTTATAACTTGAATCAGAGGTAATCGTGTTTACGTGGCTGCACGAAACCCAATAGTTTGTCGTACCCATTGTAGCAAATCCAGGGTGAATGGGACTATTTCAATGGGCCAGATTATTTGTTTACTCCAATGGCATGTCGATGCCAGATTGACAAAACCAACAATGTGAGAAGAGTTGGCAGAGGAACAGACCAGAAAAGACCCAGTCCGTAAGAGGTCACATGGATTCTGGTGTACGCAGCCAACAAGTGTGTAGGATTCCATTGATGTCATTCGACTGGGGTCTGCACAGTTAGTAAAGATGACTGGGATACGCACTAGTGCGGCCAGTTTGTCATGAACGTTCCTTTGAAAACCGACCAGTTGACAGGTTGTTTGGTTCGTTTGGTCAGGAAATATTTCAATAGGCATCGCAGTTGCAGACCAGTCAAGCCAGTCAATATATGTCTGATTGGTGAACAACAAGCTTGTATTTAAACTGGGAAGGTAGGCTTGAAGTGTTAGCTGTTGCGTCCTCCAGGGAAGGCTGAAATGGAAATTAGACGAAGTGTTTGGAACGTTGATACCATTTCTGAGCAGGAAGTGAAGTGAATTTTCAGACCACTTTTGTTTTGCAAGTAACTCTTACGCTTAAGTTGTCCAAATGCAATCTAAATCTGACTTTAATTAGATTCGTGTACGTGTGTGGATAAAGATGATTATCAACAGTATGTGTAACGCCAGATGTATTTGTTTAAAACTGTGGCCTATGCGATATTAATAAGACGACATCGCTGTCAGTTTGTTCACAACACTGTAACAAATATCTCACGGCAAATTTAATGAGATCGGAGATTTCGACCTGTCTAGGAAGTCCTAATCGCGGGGTTATCGATTGGAGTTCATAGATCTTAACTGTATCTCTTATTGGGACGATTGGGCAACCTGATTATTATTCACAGGCGAAAGCGGTTGAACGTTCATGTATAACAATCCGGTCATGCCTAATGTGGGGTCAATAGCCCACTTGTCAGCAGTGTTGCCTCATGAAAGCATGGCCGGAGTTCTAGTCCCGGCAGTGGCAAGGATATGCACTACTGACGAGCTCTAATGAGAACGAAACTCGGGTGTAGTTTTTCTTTTTGAAGGAGATTGACTGGGAAGTCTATGGGAACGCGAAAGTTGTGATAAATTGACTGATGTTCAACTTGAAGAACACGGCAGAAAGACTATTTGTTAAGTTTAAATTCATATAAAAATCATGTGCTGTTCCTTGTTTGCAGTTCATTTACTTGACCCGTAAATAAACACTATCCTTCGTTTGTGGAAATTAATCGTCACGATAAGCATTTGCACAGGAAAAATGAAATGCCGATTTTGATCTTGTTCATGAGTAATGTTTGGTTTTGCCTTCTACCGGTTGGCTAATTTCAACGTTTGATCATATTAACTTTTTAATGAACACCATTCAGAGTTAAGCACTGAACTCAAATTTCTTTCTTGTTAGGGCTCCACAGAATTGGATATCATCGACACCCAGAAATTCTAACTCTTATCCCAAAACTTTGGTGACCTTCAGGACACTGATCTTGCGCAAAATACGACCGAACTAATAAATGTGAATACAACCGCGTTCATTGTCAGCGGTCTATTTCAACAGATGTGGTAACTGTCCACTTAATTCTGATCCGTCATGTCCAAGATGAAGAGATTAAAAATAACGATATGATGAACAATCGTTTTCGATTGTTCTTTCTTAGGTCAATACAAACACATAGGTTTCATCAAGACCTCCTAAGACGAAGCGCAAAAGCAAGAAGTGACTGTTACAGAATGACAATAAAGGTTACTGCTAGACTGCACATACAATAATTGGTTAGACCCGGATCCAACGTTAACTGGGTGTTACGTCAATCAAAAGCAGTCCCTCAGCGCATTCTGGCGACCGTCGAGTCGATTGACACCAGATTACGCAACCCTAGCCAGTGCATGCAAAAGAAAATTGTTCAGTTCTTGCAACTTCCGTGACCACACATAAATCTTATCCAGTCAAACCACACGAACATTTGACCTTGAACCCGTGACGTAACATCCAGTCAACGTCTGGTTTGGGCCTAACCGGTTAGTGTACGGAGTCCAGTAGTAGCCTTCATTGTCATACGTAAGCAGTCATTTCCTGACTGTTGCGTTTTTCCTACAATGTTTTGATGAAACCTGTCTAGTTATACTGACTCGTGAAAAAATTATCGAATACCGTTGTTCATCAATTCGTTACTTCTGATCTTATAGGAATTTTCTGACAATAAGGGAATTAACTCCACTTGATAAACAGTCTGTTGAGTACTGATAATCGATAGAAAATTCAATCGGTATAACTTGGAATCCACTCGTGCTTTATCGCACCTTCGCAGGTAACCACTGACGAAAAAAGAACTGAGTTCTAGGGTTGTCTTTGCTAGAATTCACAAGTGGCGTACGTCTGTTGCTGCGACCGGATTTGGAACTTCTGTCCGTAAACACACGGGATGAGATTATCTCAACATTGCGTACACCCAATTTCCGGCAAGATGATTCGGTTTTGTGTGGTCTGAGACAAATGCAGTAGTGGTCGTCAGGCTTGCTTCGGCTGGAATTCTATTTCCTAACAGGCTGAAGACGTGACCCATTGACGAGATGTGATAAGAATAACACTTCGGTTTGGCGCTTTCTGTCGAAGTTGATCGATTGGAATACCAGTACAAATACATAAAGTGTAAGTTTAAGTGAGTGTTACCTAATTTCACCATGAATGTGTTACCTATGTAGGTCGGGAAGAGGGTCACATGAAGTGTTGTGTTGTTGCTCTTAGAAGAGGTAGCGCTATATATCATTGACGGAATGTCAACCACGGATTTTATGAATATAATTCATGGATCTTAGTTACCGCGATGACTCGAACCTAAACAGAGGAACGGAACGACAGGTGGACAAATAAGTAACCAGTCGGACGGAAATAATCAAACCGAAGGCATATTGTTCCAAGCTACATAGTTCATACATTCATAGATAAAAAAATGTTTGCAACAGACAATTTTGGGTGCGTATGTGTATTTGCACACACCTGATATAGCAAGCTAGAAGAATGGCATTCGCACCAGTACAGTATTTCTCTCTCTGAAACAATTTATCCACATGACTAACACGCAGCGTATACAAAGTTCGCAAGATGAATTTGCTTCATAACATCCTTCGAATTGTAAACATGTTACACTTAAAAATAAAATAGACAAACGGATGACTAAAACAAATGAATAATTACTCGTGGCTTCTAAATTTACTTGGACCATGATCATGATAACCAGGACAGGTGTAATGTGACTGTTAATCCGTTTTGGGCACACCACGGATTAACAAGGTCGCAGTAAAATCAAGCAATGTCATCCAGCTGCACACTGTGACCACAAGGAACAATGAAACTAATTCGGCTGTGTGTCTGATTCAAGCTAAAAGCCTAGCGATAGACGAAGCGGAGCTTTGATTGATTGACGCAGGGCATTGTCCAGCTGACTGGTTGATTGAAGCATCCGCTTTGGTAGATGCTACGTGGCCTGGTTTCTAAGTCGTTTGTCTATCTTTTCAATGACTGTGTCAACCCAGTTACAGGTGAACAAATCGTAACTGTAACTAGCTGAGAGAATAGGATCAGGCCTCTTGGTTGGTGACACTGGTGTAATTCTGGTGTGAACAATCAGATGGAGCTGGACGGCTTTACAAGTCCGATGTAACCCCAATTCGAGACTTTGTTTTAACGTTATCAGTAAATTTCTGTCCACGTATGGCAGCCCACTAAACAGTCTTCTTCTGTACTGTGAGTTGAGCCCCGTTGTGAATGTGCAGTTGGCTGCGATGCTGGGCAAACGCGTCAGGACATCTATCCACACGTAGTTCCCACTGTAGTGTTTCGGCCGTGAACATTTTCGGAGCACTGTAAAACAGTGTTCGAACTACCAGAAGTTTGTACCGCATCTGTGAGAAACTGAGGAATATATGGAGCTGTCCGTTCCGTATGAGCTTCCGGTATCCTGTTCACCTCACCAGTCATTGTGTCCATTTGTTCGCCCACAGGTGCGATGATACAAACTGGGACAACAGATAGGCGATTGCAGAAACGGACTAAGAAGCATCGACCAAAATGGCTGCGCTAGTGAATCAAGGCACGGTTTAGTCGATCTCTACACATTTGGCTCACGTCGGTCGCACACAGTTTTCGGATTGGTAACCGTGGTCGTCAGGATCTAACTATGGCAGATTCCCTTGCAGTAGCCATCCACGGTAGGTAGTCAGTCTTCCAAAAGTCAAGAGATGTTCACAAATAAGAAATTTGAATGCATTATTCGGTAGGTTAGGAGCTACCGTAGCCTCATGACTTAATCGTTAAGTGCGACAATGAAACCGTGACTTAATGAAATAAACTACAGTGGAAGAGTAGAACTTCAAACCGTGAGACACAATTCGCTAGCTACAAGTTGAAAACTTGGAATTTTTACTAGAACAGCTCATGTGTGTGCTATCAATATTTTTCGACTGTATATTGATGCAGTTATTTGGATAACAGCTACAATTACAATGCCCGCGCACGATATACTACCAGCATCGTTCTAACTTGTACGCATAATTTGAAGAGAAGACGTGCTTTTAGCTGGTAACTTTTTTATCTGGAGAGAAAACTATCAGCCAGTCAACTGACTTTATTTGGAATCTTTGTGCCTGGAGGAATGACATGGATAATGAGTGGCTTGTCAACCAGAAAGCTAGCTCGATTTTACAGTGAGATTTTTGCTGATGAAACCGCAGCTAACTACAAGGATGGTACCAAACGTATTCACGCGACACTGCCGTTGGGGTGACGTGAGTGTTAGCAAGTCATGAAGCTTACTAACTGTACGCATCATGCGCACGTTATGGATCAAAAATTTTGCAACATAGTCGAATCAAAGGACTGTCAACCAACTTTGAAGGGTTGGCGTCATTTTTAGGTTTCATGTAGACATTACGGAGTGTGTGAAGTTGAAGTGCGGTTTGTTATGTTGCTGCGTGAACCCTAGATTTTCTGTTAAACAATACAGTATCGATGACTCGAACCAAACAAACACACGAAGATGATTTTAACCGGCAAGAATGGAACTGATGGATTCAAATCGAGGATGGTATGGAAGTTAGTTTTATGCATAATCCTAGGTATTTAGAACAAATCTTTATCTAATTACGCTTGGACGAAATTATACTCAACTTAAGAAAAGTATGCGAGTATGGCGTTGTATGAAGTGTCGCTACGTAACATGTTCTACTCTAAATATTTATATATAAAACGCAATACAGACATTTTTCAGCCTGTACAATTCGACTTAAATCTTAAAGCAAACAGGGTGACAGTTTAGTCAATTAATGTTTTGAAACAGCTTTCCGGTGGGTGACCTTCACGAAAAATAATGAAAATGTCAATGTTACTTATAGTTTTGTCAGTAGACTATGCTGGATTGAAAACAGTATTGACAATCAATCAGGACTGGTAACTCAAACATCACTCTTCATCAGAAACCAATGAAATTCCGGGAAGCAACATTTCAGCCGTTCACTCAATTAAAAATGGTCTAAGTAAAACATGTTTCACATCAAAGGTCCATTTGTTACGATTTTGCAAGGTATGACAAACAAGAACAGTTGTACAAAATTGCGAAATAAATAAGCAAATGTGGTCTTAAAGAGTCTAAGAACACAAAAATTCCGCAGTCACGGTCAACAGACCTATGGTACAGTCGTGGTTAAAAATTCAGAAGCAATGAAGGTTTGATGAAACTTGTCAACTGAGGGCTAAGGCAATCCTTAGCTCTAAGAAAAATATGTTTCACGATCAGGGCGATGACTGCTATCTGAAAACCACCCAGAACTGGACCTGGTTTCGGTGGAGGTCACCAGTGACACTTAAGACGATCACGACCGAAAAACTGCTGGGATTGGACGAACGATTCTTACTGAAGAATCTACATAGAGTAAAGAATACAAGCTAGTAGTGATGGTCAAGTTTTATCTATGAAGATCTCGACAGCCCATCAGCACTGTTTTGACATTTGAAAAGGAACTTGTGTGAATGCGAATCGATTACAGCAACTGACTTGAACGTGCAAACCATTCCGAAATGTGTTCGCTCTATCTAGCTTGAAACTTTCTGTTAGTCCTGCTGATGTAAGTTCGCCTGCGGCAGCAAGCAAACCTGAAGCTGAATTCGACACAAAACATGGAAGCGTAGTCGCATACAGATATTACAGCTAAGTTAACTGACCCGACACTCGATGTCATTTTCTTTGCTTAACGAACTCGATTAGTTATAAGTTTAACATGATAGTTTTACTGTTAGGTTGGTGAGCCTTAATGAATACCACTCAGAGTTTCCAAATGAGGAAAAGGCAGTAACACCGCAGTATAAATCGAATGGACCTTTTACAAAGTTTGAGGGCTTGCACATCTTGTTGAACTGATGAACTCAGCTAGGCTGTGTGGTTATCCAGTTAACAGAACTACGCACACAGGTCTGACATACTGGTATCTCTTTATCCTTCAGGTTGGAGTTTAAGACGAAAATACCTTCTTATTCATAAACTAAACACCACCCAACTGCCACCTACTTGCTATTTTGCACTACGCTGAAAGGTTTCTTCTTTTAAAATTACTCACTTTGTGCACTTCAAGAACATGATGACTACCGAGTTCAGGACAGCAGCGCCGAATTGTTGCACGGTTGCAAAGTGACTATCAGGATAGACGCCAGAGATTTTTTATTGAATTTGTTGGTTAGACAAAGCTGCAGATAACTTCATACTAAAGTCGTAAGCATAGACTTTTGAATACGCAGAAGAATAAACCGAAGAGATTGGGGTGGTCAAGTGTATTTGCCAGCCAGAGACTTTCAGTGTGCACGTAATTATGCAAGGGTTGGTTAAGTGAACGCCAAGTGTGGAAAGGTTTTAGGTGGTGACTAATCAGATTTAATTTTTGAAGATTACTCATAAAATTCTCAAGAAGCACGGAAGATACTTAGTGCTAGGTGGGCTTTGTTGAGTGAAGGCTTATAATTGACTGGTTTTATCTGGTAAAATGTACTGTCTTTGTAATAGTGGTTGCTGTCGTCTATATGTATTTGTACCATAGCCCGGTGTGAGAACAATCGGCAGCAAACTAACGTTAATGTATGCAAAATTCCTACACCTGTTTAAAACTTTCTGAAACGGAAGGAGTTTCTTACGAATCGTAAATGGTACACATTACTGGTAACCAGTAGAGAATTTAGCTGATACATAGTGAACATCAAAGGTGATGATAATTGTTAACAACTTCTTAAGCACTGTTTTGATTATAGGGGAGTAAAGTGTTTCTTCCGGAAACGGTCTATCTGAAAATTCCACGCGAATGCGATAGTTGCGGTCCGTTGTGAGTAACACTTTCTTTACACTAATTGTGTACATCATTGTGATTAGTCCGGCCCAGAATCTTATGTCAAATAATGGGCAGTGGCGCTAAATGCCGCTATAAACGGGTTATGTTGAACCATATGTAGTTCCATCCACTCACGTTATATTGGACATGAAACCCTAATGAGTAAGACGGGGAAGCACACTGCAACTGGTCTGAGTTGGCAAGATACGCAGTAGGTTAATGTGGATTTCCCATCATTTTAAAACAAAACTGAGAATGTTGCATGATTGAAACCAAGTTATGAGAAGGTGAAAACTTGAAAACATTAAGTCTGAAACAAACAAAAAGCGCGGTATAAGATACAAATGACGTCCAAACGCAAAACAAGTTTCACTACAACCCAGATGTTGACAACAAAACTAAATATCTGTCAGTCGGTTACAGCTCTGCATTCAGACGGTTTTTCAACTACAAACGGTATTTGACCCTTAGCCCACTTACTAAAATGAGCTTGGGCAACAACGACTCAGTCATTTAGCAATTTTCCCGGAAGCAGTTGCTCACAAAGTCTATATGAACGCGAAAGCTGTAATTGGTGGTCAGCGATGTTCAGTTTGTATCAACCAAATCTCTGTTTACATTAGCATACTTCTGAACAGGCTTGTTGATTTCTGTGTGTTCAACTTGATTGAGATCCACAGATCTTAGGGATATCGATTGATTTTACCACTTCTTATTTTAGGTGATCACACAAACTGAACGTAACTTACAGGCGTATGTGGTTGAGATTTGACAAACACCCCGTGCATAATATGATAAGAATAACGTATTGAAATTTCAACCCCCTATCTTACTAAGGTTATGCACCAACGATAATTTCAAATGTAAACTAAGTGCTCCGTTCCAAAGCGCACAGGCTAAAAGTCTACCCGTATGTGGAAACCGCCAGCAAATGTAATCGGGTTCTCATCTGACCATCGTAAAAGAGGTTCGACTGAGTTTTGGTTCGTGAACTAAAACCTTTAAGAAAGACGAAACCTAACAACTCAGAAAAGTATATTAAGCGGAAGAGGAATCGTTAGTCAGTAGTGCTGGAGACTCGTCGCTTAGATGGTGATTCTAGATTGCGCTGTTATTGTCAGTAACAAATCATGGTACCTTTCCATAATTAAAAATGGCTACAGTATCCTATGGATGCCAGCGCGCATTTCTCCAAAACGCACTACCATACATTAGTGCATAATCTGTCCAGGATATTGGCAGTCGAACGATTCCTATTCTAGAGGGTCTGTGTCATAATCCAGACAATTAAAATTCCAAACAACACCCTAGCAAGTGGTAACTGCTGACCGTGCTCATCAGTACGATGTCGACAGTCATGACTATCAATCATTCTATCTTCTGAAGTAGGCCACACAGTGTAGACCAACGTGTGGGTAAAATTGAGATGGGATACCTTTGAGCGTATGCGTGAATGTTTCGCGAGGTTGTCCCAGATATGTGAATAGTAGACCATCACTCTGTACGACATATATAACCAAAAGATAGCCAATAGCAAGTTAAGCGTCTTGCCTCAGCTACCGTAATACAATTACATCAACATATTACAATTACAAATTATAATTACAATACAATCAATTTTTTAGAGCAGTCTTTGATGCAACCTTGATTACCACTTTTCAAACTGAACGCTACTTAAAACTGATCATAGCCATGGCATTCAGATAAATCTTTCGGCTAACCTACTTCGAAAGGAACCAGGAGAGTCGAGTTTTTACTTTGTTAGAGCTCATCAATAGTGCATGTGCTAGTCCTGACCGGAAAATGCACTCTAGTCCTCGTGTTAGTAATGTCATACTAGTCATAACCAAATCATCATATCAAGCTTATGTAGTGTTTAGTTAGAAATAATTCAAACCCCCGAAATTCTATTAAACGATTATCACTTTCTAAGTCTTTTGAACGACGGAAAATCACTTTGTGACAACTTACCTAACAGACATCTGTTCTGTTCTTTCACAAAAGTGATGGAAAACAAGCACCCAAAGTTTTTGACTTCCATCGGGGACCAAGATTCCAACACACACCTCGCCATTGTTGTTCTTAACTTTTACAAGTCCTTCTTGAGGCCAGTCAAGGGATTTCTGTGGGGAACGAAGTAGTCCACTTGATGTCGAATCGTTGATGTAAGAGACAAATTCCAGGTTTGGATCAGATAGATTGAACAATGAACGTTCATCGCCTGGGACAGTCGTACCATTCTTTATTGTCCACGAAATGAATGTTCTGGGTTGTTCGGCGGTTGGTTGTTCTGTGATCAATGTCTGGAATATATTTGGAATTCTGTTATCTGATGGAGTCTCTGTTGTTTTTGCAACCAAATCTACACTCACGTTAGTTGCCAACGCAGACATATCAACTTCAGGGCTAGTCATAATGGAGAAATTTGAATCGTTTATGACTGAAGCATGTTGTTCACTAGGAATTCCGGTGATCTGAATACTTGGGTTGTCAGTCAGAAATGCTTCGGTGACCGCAGGGCTGCTGTTAATGGTTACATTTGGCTGATGCACTGCAATTTCAGTTGCAGAATTTTGACTGTTTATGTTCGTAGCTGAAATACTCATAGGCGGGGTTTGATTAGAGGGCGAAGTCGTCCATCTATTTGGTGAGTCTGTTATGACTGAGGACACTGACCCAGATGAAGACGACATTAGTGTTGTCACTGTGCTCTCAGAGGTGCTTATTGCAGAAATGCTAATACTTGAAGGTAGTGTTGCTCCAGGAATGTTGCGGGAGTCGCTTGTTTGGGTCGGGTCAGATTTACGTTCATTCCCATCTGTGGTGATTGGGAACACTGAAGACAACCTGGGTTGGGCTGCAATTAATTCAGTAACTTCATCGCTGCTAGCCGATGCAGTCGAATGGCTGAAAGCAAACTCTGTTGTCGTCGGAAAATTTAGGGATTCAGGTAATATAGTGGTCGTTAAGGTTGGGGCTGAACTTGACAAAGTTGGTGAGGTCCATTTCACATTCAGTGGAGTGGCTGTTGTGTTTTTACAACCCGCCGATGTGGCTTTGCATAAGCGGGTAGTTGGTAGGTTCGATGGAGTAGCTTTGGTGGATGTTGGGAAGATGACTACTTTGGGCGGCGAATTACCACTTTGTTGTTTCTCATATAGCGACTTGATCAGATTTATTTTCCATCTACATGCTAACTGTGTTTCATCGAACCCGTTGAAGCAGTCTTGGTTCTCATTGCACACCAATTCATAAGGTAAGCATTTGGCGTCCGCCGGACAGGCATACGTTTCAGAAGGGCATGAATTCGGAGTATTTGAGTGGCACCAGTTTTCCGATTCGTCGATTCCGTTTGAGCAGTCCTCCGTGCCATCACACAGCCACGCTGCTGGAATACACTCCTCAACATCTGAGGCGAACGATATCCGAGGGCAAGGACGGTATCCCGGAGAGCATGAAATCCACTTTTCGTTCCAATCGTGCCTATGATTGCCGAATGGAAATATAACGTCGCTTGTGAATACTTCATGATGGCACAAGTCCTTCGCCTCTTCACCGTTTAGACAGTTCTGAACATTGTCGCATATCTCATGGAAAGGAAGACATTGAACTTCAACAATACTTCTCATGAACCTAGTTTGGCAGGCCCACTCTGGGAGGCCAGAGCCTGAGTCCCACAGAAATGGTTTACACATTTCAAGAGGTAACTTGTGTGTTGCTAAGTACGTACTGGGTTTCGAGTGAATGCAGGAAAACTTTAGCACCAACCTCAACGGTCCACTTTTACGAGAAGATGGTAAAATTTGAATATAAACACTGGAGGCAGCTATACTCAACTCCACATTCGCCATTCCGTGTGTGTAAGTGACTGTATCTTCCCGCGTAAATAAACGGAGTTTGTATCCGCTGGGTAAAATGAGTTTTTCGATGCGCAACCGAATCAGACGGATGTTATTCGAGGCAAAACGTATTGAAGGGGGGAAAGATGCCCAGAAATGATGAACGAGGTCTGCTAGTTTTCCAGGCCAGGGTTTTTTGATGTGATAATTGCGTACAGGTGGTTTAGGATCAATGTGCCATCCCCGATTATCGTCATTCCTCGTGGGTGAGGTTTCATATCGGATCTCTCCACGACATTGCGATAACAACTGCCAACTTGGAGAATTTGGTATACAGCTTAATGTTTGCCAGCATAAAAATTGTAAACATAAACTTAGCAGCAAGATTCGCGTCTGATGCATACTGTCAGTTCGATATGAACTCTACTGTTTTCGTCCGTTGTGCATCGGTTGCTCTAAAAGGCTAAACAAACTTCGCCTGATCGATATCAATTGCAACATAAACGCATACATCAATTGGTCAGTTTCGCTGAAGCCCATTGGCACTAGATTTCAGTCGAGGTTTTTGGAATCAATATCTATGAACTGACTTGAAAGTGGAGTTGATACGCACAAATCCAAAAGTGGTGATCAGATTTCGAGATAGACTGAGTGTGCACTTTGACGACAAAGTACTAATCATGTATACCACTCGTTTTTCATAAGTTTCTTATAGATAGCGTTTATCAAACCTGTACAGTCATGTATTGACTGGGTGGTTCACTACATATACGTAATAATATTTCAACCCATTCTGTTGAGCTATGCACGTTGTTCGCACAGCAGAATGGCTGTGTAAGCACTGCCCAGCTTGAATTAGTAGGGGCTTAATCAAAACCATTAATAGCTTCATTTGATCTACCTCGTGACACAATCACCAAGTTTTGATCGATCAGGCGATCTTAGTGCTCCAGCACATAGGGGAAACGGTTTTAAAGAGTGTGCATCTGGGATACCAGGCATAGCTGAGGTTATCACCATCAGTATGTGTGCAGATGCACCAGGACTCATGATCTGCTTGTAATCGGCCGAAACTCTGTTACTTATAATCAGATCCTTTGTTTACACAAATTTATCTGCATTTTCCAACGCACACTATCATGATTGCTTGCGAACTTTCGCATGCTACGTGTGGTCTTTCTTCGCATGATTTGAACATTCATGGCTAATCAGAATAACACTCAGCATCCACATGGTTTTCAGCTAGGTACCGTCTATTTTACAACTATGCAGCTTTAGAATAAGTTATCGACAGGGTACCCTCATCGGAGACCATTGTTCAGATGACATGAAAATATATGAGAATTTACGATTCTAGCTACAAACGACAGTTTGGTGACAACTTTCTTTGTAGAAAATCATATCTAACAATTAATCATTCATTTACTCTGGCGGTAGAGGTTACTGGACTGCTGGTAGTGAGACACAATAAACATAACTGCTGGTGTGAATGGTTATCAGAAGGAATGTTTCAGAAGTGGTCCGAAAGAGTAGGGAACTGTAATCCTGTTTGAGTTAAGAAGAGTCGTCTGTTATTGTTAGTGTGGCAAATTTTATGCATTTTTTTCGTCATTAGTGTTTTGTTGTGCACAGGCTTGACTGTTACTGAGGCACTCATCTAGACCAGTTCTGGAATAACGAATGAATTTTATGAATGATGCTATAGTTGATCACGTTGTTGATTCCGGAAGTGCAGGCGACCAGATCCGAAAATATCTGTTTCGAAGCAGCCTACTTAAGTCCATGGCCAAACCAAGCAGAGTAATATGCCCTGTTTCGTTAAGAGATACACTAAACTGAAGGACTTAGCTTTGATGTGTGTGACAAACAAATTCCTTAACTTAACGTTGGATTAAATGACATCCGTGTATGCGTTGATCCTTTGGTGGACTGTCAAAAAGAATTTTTCGTCACATCTCTTTTCCTACTATCGTGGATGTAAAACTGATGCACAGATCGAATAAGTTGCTAAAAGAAGCAGGTGGTTGAGGAAATCCTTGACCATAAGCCGATCGATCTCAAAAATGATCAGACAAAATACTTGCCGAACACGGCCACAATTATTGTTTAGACGACATGCTAGAAGTCGAATTAAGGGTCACCATAGCGGTTAGCTTGATAATTCTGTTTATATGTGTGGGAAAACCACAGGTACGAAAAGCCTAGTAGGCAGTGCTGTCTCGAAATGTTTGTCCGGCTTTCCCGTTCTAATAGGACCTGTCGCTAGACTTGATATGTTATGATCTGGTACACTCGTTAGGACTGATTATGGTGCTAACTGTGTTCAGACCAACTACTCAAAGAGGGCAGTAATAATCTGTTTGGAAGATGACATGTTAAACCTTACTCTCGTATTCCTTATCTATTTCTGTGACAGTTCAGTATATATATATATATATATATAACCAGAATTCCCCTCGTTACTTCACACAACAAATCAGAAGCGTGTACAAGAAAAATAAATATTCGCCGTCCGATGTCACTGATTGTCCCGTCAGGTCACCAATTTGTGTGTAAAATATCCCGTTCTTGCAAAAAGTTGGTCTCGCTGATCATCATCCTGTAGTCCGGACAATAATACACTAGGATGCACGGTTGCGGTCACTAGGGTTACCGAAATGTGGGTGAGTTACTTCTCTAATTCACTGCATCTTCTTTTCGCGCAGGCTAAAGTGGAGCAGAATGAGATAGATCGGCCGATTGTGGCTGACCTACAAACGATCAAGCATTCACCATTCCTCTAAAAAGAGTTGAGAGAACGTTCTGCAAAAATGTGGTCCCAGTAACCGTCAATTACTTTACTGACTTCCGACACAAATTCCTGATCCAGCCTGTTAGGAGAAGAAAAGCGACAGTTAGGGCAAGTAATTCGAATACTTTCCTGCAACTTTGTTGAACGCGACCTCATGATTTAGCAGATAAGCGTCTGGGACACAAGCTGCTACTTACTCATGGACTTTGCATCTGGTTCTGTAGAGTGCTTGTTACCGTTGAGACCATACAAGGTCGAAACATTTGTACACCATTTCGCTGGTGGTTACTGAGGCCAACTCTGGGCAAAATTCCCTCTCAACCCCTTTTGAGACGGTAATGAATGTTTGCTGGTCCTACCCATATGGGGTCATCATCGTCCGTTTGTCGAAAATTAACCATCTCTCACCCGACCGCAAACCTTTAATTAACCTCAGGCGTAAAATTCAAGCAAATATTTTATCTTTTTGACTCCATGTTTTATACGATACCTACAAGACGAACTAGTTCTAACTCTCTGTTACCTCTAAAATTGTACGTTGTACTGTTCACGCTGACATACGCGCAACCGATTGTCGAATGTGTGACCACTGTTGAGTGAGTGACCGTTAACTGTTTGTGGTTTACTTTTGGTGAACTGATTAACACACTATAGCAATCGTTTATTCGTTTATAATTTCAAGGTCTGTGAGAAAACGACGGGATTCCAACTTGTATTCTGTACATGGTTCAAGCTCACTCAATCTGTGGACTGATTCCACCTTGAGAGAGAACCTAATCAAAAATTTAAGGTTTGTGTGCTCAAACTGTGCAGTTTCCTTAACATCAGAAAGAATCAAAATGTGCTGTAGAGCCTGTTACTCAGTGAACGTCAGACCTGTCACCGCCGCATATTTCAACTTGTTCTACTAAACCTGCGAACACAACTCCCATTAAGAAAAGAGCTGCAAGGCCAGTGTAAGCAAGTGAGCAACTATCACTTTAGTAGCCGACTGATGTGATCTGTGTTGATAACACGAACCGTAGCCGTCCAACTATCGCGAGACTATCTAGTAAATCTGTTAACTCCGAGGCTCATTTTGCTGACCGGAATACTACCTCACCTTCTGTTGACCAACGTCTATCAGGCAGACGTTCGCAAACAAACCACTTAAAACCTAAGAGATCCATGCATCTATGGCAGACCCACCTAGTCGAAGTGAACGCAAACGAGCTGGGGAGAATTCAGTCCATTCACCTTGACGGACACTGTAATGCAAACACCGTAGACACCGATAATGCCACTAAATTCGCCCATGGTTGTGTGTCAGTCTATAACTGTGTTTAATCTGTATGGGGTTGGCTCAATAATGCTAGCAGATTGAGTGGAGTACAACAAGAAATTTTTTGAGGTTTTCTAAACGGTTGGGTTCTCCTGACACCTCTTCCAGGTCGAATTCAAAGTTATAACTCTAAATACGCTCTCATGCCACGTCCACTGCGAGTTACCCTTCATACCGAGAAGCTAATGACGTCGCAACAAGCCAGTCAACAGAGGTTGGAGCTCAGTTAGGATACGTTCGGACCAAAACTAATGCACATGCCTACAGTCGCTGTCTGAGGCTTGAGCAGTTGATGGACGTAGGCGCCACACAGTGTGCTTGCCACCGAAAGCGCTAATGTCGTCACTCGAACAGTGCACGATCTAGACCATCGGCGATTCCTAGCATCACTCATCGGTCTGTCTGATTCAACAGTTACCAGCGTACTTATCCTCAATAAGTGCGCCTAGGCTTCTGAGAATAACCTTCTTAATAGAAGACCTGATGATGAAACAGGCGTATGTAGCTTGATCAGCAACCAGCTAGCAGTTGCCTGTTGAGATTGGATGCCATTCTGTCGAACCGCAATAATTAGATTCGATTAAGGACCACTGTATAACATCACGAAATCCAGTGCCATTGGTCTTACTACTACACTAGATGAATTTCACATGAAAGCCAAACTCAGTTTTGGGATTAAAATACACCGCCTTACCGGTATTCACGTAAGATATGATGGTCTCAAAATGCATTACAACACACCGACTCAATCTTTCTTACTGGATGAATCTTCTCGAGTAGATTCATTTGCTATGCATATTGTAGGCAGTTAAACTGGCTCTTGATATTGGCTTTACTGTCTAATAAACTGGGTGACCTCAGTGACCTATGTTTCCGTGAAACCCGCTTGAATCAGACATCGCCAGGGCATGGTGTAATAAGGGAGTGCAGAATGGCGAATTGTCTATTTCCAGCATGACAGTGTTCCGCAGCGATAGGGGAGCCGGTAAAGAAGATCTTGCAGCCCTATGTTCGTGATCGTCCCTAACAACTTCGAGTATTCGTGGCAGGATTCTACTGGAACTTCCGAAATCAGTAATTAGCGTCGCACAATTGATCATTTATTTGATTGGTGTGATTTACCGATCGTCCTCTGCGCACAGCGATGATACAGCTTTGTATAGTGCTCTGTGTGGCTCATCATCCTTGAGTTATATTAAAACTTTGACAACAGAAGATTCAAGTCACCCGCAACCAAACCTCACGAAGTATTTGTTCATTGCTGCAACGTACTCTCCTGTCTGGGAATCGTTCGAGACATAACTGTAAGCTTGATTATTTAGGCATATCCAGGATCACACAAGGTGACGAATGAGCCAGATATCGTCGTGTCTGCCAACAAAGTTAACATGATAGTCAATCTACGTATCACAACTCCATTTGATCGTGAGATGGTTGAATTCAGCTACCTACATGGAAATTGATAATATACTCCCCCAAAATACAGGTCTCAAGGCCTATCACAAGGCAACTTGTCAAGGTTGAATGGTTTGGCTTCTTCACTACACTGAGTCTAGATGATCACTGACTGTTCATCGTTGAGGAAGTCCCCGATGCCGTTAACAGTCATGTCCCAGTAGCGTGTTCCCGGCCTGGTAGAAAACCTAAACGCCTACGGATTGGAACCAATCGTTTGATTACATTGAAACGTTCAGCCTGAGACAGGTACCTGTTAGTACAAACTAAACTTGCGCTCTTTGAGTAGGTCGTGTGACGCAGTCGTGTGACGCAGTCGTACCACGGCCGCCATCACAAAATACTGATTTTGTTGTCAACGCGGCCTTGCTGAAAAGCTGAAGGTGGATCCTAAGCTTTTCTACAGCAGAGTCACAATACACACGGAGGGTAAAGTTGGCAATTCGCAACTGCAAACACCAGGTGGATCTACCAATAGAGATAAAGAGGTAGTTGACACTGTGGCTATTCATTACGTAAAAGTGTATATGTGCCTATCATGAACGACTTTTGAGCACATAGGCGACAGCTTGACTGAATTATCTCAAATTTCAGTGCCACGTGTCAGAATGAAACTGGAGAACCTACTAACCGTCAGACCACCCAGTTCAGACTTGGTATCCCTTGTGATTTTGAGAAATTGCGTCACGGAATTATCATATCTGCGTACAGCACTTCTCAGTCCCTCTTTGTCAACCGGCTGTCTACCTAAATTCTGGAAACAGTTCACAATCACACTCATCTTCAAAGGTAAGTGCAGAGACGACCCGGTAAACTAGTGATCACTAGCGTTACTTTCTGTGGTCTATAATGACGAAATTAGTAAATGACTCTCTGGGCTGGGGTCGAATACTTCAAACTCACTACCAGGTGGCAGCATAGCTTTTGTAGACGATACTCAAGCATCACGAACCTGTTAACTGCTGATCACTTTTGTACAAAGGCTGTAGACGCAGGACTGACCATTGATGTTGTTATTCCGTGACCTCCCCGAAGCCTTTGACAGGGTTGATCATTTTGTCTTGCTAAGAAAACTGAATAGTTATGGACTTGATTAACGCTTAGCTAGAAGACTGTCTGAACATTGGTTCAGCGTCGAGGTGAACGGACAGCTGAAAAGTGGTTACCAGCCAACAGCTGCGTTCTGCAAAGAGCAATCTTAAGACCCCTGTTAATCTCCTTATTCAGTTTTTGAACTACTCGGTACCGTCAAATCGCCGATGTTGCTATATGCTAATGATACAAGGTTATGGCGAGTTCTGGAGTATCCGAAATGATGTGGTGAATTTACAAGGCGATTTGATCTGTCTAAATCGGTGGTCTATAGAAAATTACCTACCGTTCAATGTCAAGTGTAAAGTTATGTATGTTCGCCTTCCTAGCCTGCCCACACTTGGGAACGTGTATACCTGCGTGTCGTGTTCATAGACGGGCCACTAGGATAATTGTGGAGCTCAGACAAACCCCTTACCCAGAAAGACTGGTAGAATCAGGTCGGTTCTCAATCAACTGCAGACATCTCAGGAAAGGCCTAAGTCTTACCTACAAAATCCTCCACACCCTGGCTAATTCGTTGGTACATTTTCTCCCTCTAACTGAGTATCAGTGTTTTAGGGGTCACTTACTGAACATGAGTATTGCAACAGGTAGGTTACTTTGTAGACAGAATTGCTTTACAGTCAGTCTGTTCACATTTGAACGCATGGCCTAGCTCTGTGATCAAGGATAAATCAGGTGATAGTTTTGAAGTATCACTGAACCTACACGTATGTGAGAGACCATCGACCTTGCAGGTTTCCTAATCGTTTTACAACCTGAATCTCACAGATAATCAACTGTGAATATCTGACTGGATGTCGTTTTATTGTTCGTTGTCGAAATGATTACAGTCAACAGCTTCATTGAATTCATCAGCTAATTAGCTCCATTCACTTTTTCTTCATACTTAAAAGCTGTGCAACACTATTTTTCACCGACCAACACAAAGTCATGGACGCATAAACGAAGCTCGTTCTCCCTTCTGTAGCAACCTGTGAATCTATGAACACGTGACTGGATTGTTGAAGAGCACTGTTGGGTTAGTCAGTAGTACTCTTGAGCATAGGTCCAGAAGCAGATGAAAATATTGGATAACAACATTACAGGCATCCAAAATATATCTCAACGCGGTTGTGCGAAACAACACAGGACAGGTGGACCATGAGAGATCGGACGGAACGTCATAGAGTGAAATCGGCCTATCGAACGAATAATGACAGACGATAATCCATGACAGAAAATGTCAGCCAAAAGGACGGAACAAGGTAGAAATGAATAAGAGGCTTAAATGCGGGCAACGTTGCGGTGTAGACGGGAAGTAGGGATCATATAAGCGAATTAAAACGTTGAGACTGAAAGGTTAATATCGTAAGTCCCAGGACGACCTTCTTCGAAGAAAAATAGGACGCGCAGCCCTAAGAGGTTAACACACTTGACATTCTGAAGAAAAGATAACCCTCAAAAACCAAAGGAAGTTCTGAACCCCAAGCGGTCAAGGCGCAGTGGTCATGGGTAGGGCTGAACGGTACTGCTATTTCAAAAAATCACCTGCGGAACAGGATATGCTCGCCAGTGGTTTGGTCAAACTTGATGGATACATTTGAAAATACAGTTTATCGGCTTGCTCATACTGGGTTTTGCCCGACCAAGTGTGTGTTGTAGGAAACAACTTGTTATGTGGGAATTAAAGGAGGTTAACAGCCGCTTACTGAGGTGCCAATTGTGGTAGCCTTTGAAGGATGTAGGCATTCAGAGATAAATCCTTTACATCCACTACTAGTGAGCGCTTTTGGATCTACATTTATTGGACGTGATGAACGTTTCCCTATTAAATACTTCTCAAGATGGACTGGTGTATCCACTATGTTTGATCGGCGTGTAAACAGTATGTGCAAGACAGATAACGGTATCCCATGAATCGTAACGGCTGCTCTCATTCTTTTGGATTCATTGGAATCGTACAGTCTACAGCCTTCAGTAAAGTAAACTCGCTATGGATAACTCTGTCAGATTTAGCCTTATTTGGAAGAATACTAAGTGAATCTTCAAGATTTTGACGAAGGAATATCTAAACCTTACTCAAAGACAGATAAAAACTGGAATCTACAAGGCTTGCGGTCCTGTGAGCATTGTTTGAGAGGAGGCACTTAATGTTTTTACTTCGTCAAAACGGTAGGGAGTTGTAAATCATGAGATGGTAATATTGTGCTTTGGTTTAATCAGAGGTCAGTATAAAGTTACTATAGTTCGTACAATTTACCCACAACAACAAAAAATGGACCAGTCAACCGGAACAATTTCACTTTCTCAAATTCATGAGTAACACAAGCTAACACGGCTAGAAATCAACTTGTGTCAACGTTTTCCCCATATGATAAAACTGTTATAGACGCAAGCTTCCACTAATAAAGAGCAATTTAATTTTTCGCTCTAGTTGTTTTCATTTATCGTCCAATTAAATTTGCCATTTATGTAAATTACGGACGTGCTATTCAACATCGTACCTCAATGTTCAAGCCCATTTTCCCTTTAATGAAGAAAGCCAAAGTTAACTGGGCGAGGTAAATTACACTTCAAAACTAGATTTCAAATATTTATTGGAACTCAAAGCTTAGATCATAGTAACTCAGTTGCCTGGGACTTTGCTTAGTAATGTGCGACTAATAGTATGCAGGTTAAAGATGGGATTATGTAATAATGACTTGAGCAATTTGATCAGGTCGCTCAAGTGACCGATTTCCGGGATGTTTTACGGTGGATAAAGCTGAGTGATTCGTGTGTTTTGCTGTTTAGAGACCGCTTTTTGTTACTGTTCTTAGTAACCAACCAGAAATACGTACCATCTTACGCTGCTTCAAACGCTAACCTGTTTTGTCCGTGTAATTAATGTAGGTATTATAACTAAGGTAATATTTGATGTAGAGAAGTAGTGAGTTCATTTAGATACTTCTATCCGGTAGGACTGGTTTCCAGAGTGCCGGTGGTAAGCTCTATCTGCTATCTGTAAACAATCGCAAGCCTGATCTGGTTGGGGTATCGATCTGACAATGCACTTCATTGAACAGCTCCGTCAAGTTTTAATGCATTCGAATTGCTGTAACTGCAACTGTACGTCGTCTATCCTGACTGTATTCACAAGGTATGCTATAGAAACTAGGTTAGAGTGTAATGTATTACTTACGTGTTAAAACGCTAATTCGTTTATCGTATGGCAGTCACCTGTTTGTATCAACGATTGAAGACTTTGGGTAACAAGGTTTGGGTACGCGACTTAGTATTTTTTGAATGGACTCAGCATCTCACAAAGCAAAGCGCATTTTTGGATACCTAAGGAATTCGCAGTTCTGCTTTCTATTTATTCAAATCACTAAACCTCACTAAATCGCACTGAATTTCACAACTTCACGCAAATTTAAGATATCTGTTCAAAAAAGTTGAGTCGAGAAACTGTGATTCGAGATAGCACCACAGTTGAGGGAAAAGGGCAGAGATCGTACACATTGTCAATCAACTTCATAAGAGATAGCAAAATAACCGTTTAATTTTCTGAACCGGTGAATTTGCAAACTTTTTGTAAACTTTTGTAAACTTTTGGTAAAACATACTCACGAACCGTTCACGAACGATTCATCCATATCTCACAGCTGGTTTCAGCTGCAAACAAGTATATTGACAGATGCTGCACAAAGAGGACGTGATACACGAGATGTGACTGAATAAAGTTGTAGAACAAGCGTTCTAACGAGACAGACGAGAAATGCTAATATGTGATCAGACGGAGATGTGATGCATACTAATTTTCTTTTTCACTGGGGGGGGATTGTATGACTTCCCTTCAGGGGTGCTATGCTGTTGTTGGTGAAGAAAACAGGAACCCGAGCACGGCTACATGACTGTGGGATAGAAAATCACAAACATTAAACCATAACTAGCAGTTTAGGGAAACAGAATAAAATTATTAAGAAGGAATCGACTGCGAAACGTCCACCTCTGCGTACACCGGAATGGACTGATCCGTCAACAACTTAAAAGCCATACAAAGTGAACAGTCAGTTGACGAGAGAAGCTTCACAGTCCATCGACAGCGTCAGCCTTTTATTCTCAGTACAGTTCGAACCGCAGGACTTGTAGTGATTATCAGTTTTGTAGCAATGAACACTAAAGATCTAGCCTTGTTGAAACAGCTTGGAAAAATTCTTCAGTTTGGTCTTCTGGGGGTCGTAGAGTCTTCGATTAGTGTACATTTACAACTTTGAAGAAGCTGTTGCTAAAATCCTAGTTCACATTCACAGCATTTGGAACATGGCTGAAGATACAACGGAACAGAATGGAAACTGAGATAGGGAACAATGAACCAGATGACCGAAAAATGGTAAACCAGACTGATTATTTGTGCTACTGAGGAAAGATTGAGGATGCATTCAACCAAAAAGCTGGTATGATATGTGAGACAGTAACATTTACTGTCGGGATCGTAAAGCCCCGTACATTCCCCAGGTACACTGTTGGGAGATACTTGAAGCTGGTTACTGTAGTGGCTTCTATTACCTCGGGAAGTAGTTTATTCCAATAAGTTATCGCCCGAAATTGAAAGGGATGAGCTGGAACATTTGTTTTCCCCGTCTTTTTAGTACGTTTAATCTCATGTCTATTGGGTACAACATTTTTATCGACAGCCAACGGATGCATATCTTCATTTAAGTATCACTCCACGGGCTTCAACGCCTCAGCTCAACCCTTGGTTCTAAGACTTCATTTGCTGAAAAAATTCAGACGTTTTCCGTAAGTATGAACGATACAAGTTGTGGATATATCCAACCACTTTGTATTGTGTGTTCACCGTCTGTCAAGCAACTTCAACTTCGTCATGCCAACAACCGCCTTAATGATCACTTCAGCCGCACAGTAATTTATACAAGATTCCCTGTTTACACACCACAACGAACACATAGTGTGACATATCCTGATTAAAAGAGAAAACGTACTCAAAAATCAAATGCCAAACTTTTGGAGCGTAAATGATTAACACGCAGTTGTAGATAGAATACTAAAACCTGAAAACTTCTTATCAAAGGCTAACAACGGTTTTTCTACATGATGACTCCAGAAAGTACCAATCACAACAGTCACTATTGGTTATTGGAACCATGCACATATTCCGCACCGCCAACTCAACCTCAGGTGAGTCATATAAATGAATAACTTTCCTGTTAATAACCATATTCTTACCAATGATCACGACCATGCTGAGTCGATTCTGGGGTTTTAGGTTATGCGATTAATGCGGCTGAGACAATGGATCTTAAGGATATTGAAGGTGGATAACAAGTGCATGTAGACATAGATTGGCACAACAAAACGTCCTTGAAATAACCGAGATACAAACTAAGGAATTCACAAATGAAGCAGTGCTTTATGCACTGTGTCATCAAAACTTGATGACAGGGATTAAGAAGGTACCGAGTAAGCCATAGTCCGTGATGTAATGTAGCACCAGATTTCTGCAGCTTACTCTATCCATCACTTGTGATTCGTAAGCTCCCTGTTGGCCTGTCAAGAATCAGTGTTAAAGTGGTACTTGATTACAGTGTGACATTGGATTGACTGACCCCATTAATCATCCCTCTCGGTTTATCTCCTTGTTATGAATGTGATGTATTTAGCCTGTTACTGAATCACTGAAAACGAGCTTGTTCCATACACAATGTTTTTCATAAGCCTCAATAGTTCATTAATCCGTTCGAAAGGTCAATAACGGAGAGGCATCCTGAAAAATGTCATTTTTTAATTTATTTCCGACGTTCTGGTTACTATGAATAACCTTTGTCAAGGCAAATTCTCAATCACGAGTTGGACAGGCTAGTGTAGACCGGAACTGATCCTGTGGTTGCGATTGACTGTTTATATGCAAGCCGTGTTTGTATCCTGGCCTCATCCTTATTTTGTTTATATTTGACTGCCATGCTAACAGTTGTTTTTCAGGATTCTGGAAAGGACGGCGTCGAGGTAGAGTACCGGACGGACGGGCGCCTAATAAATACCCGACGTTTCGGAGCCCCAACCAGGTTACATACCTTAATGATGCGCATGCAATTGTTCGCAGATGACAGCGCGCTGTTCGCAAAAAGCGAGGACGAACTACAGCGACTGGCCACGGCTTTCGCGACCGTGGCATCCAAGTTTGAACTGGATATCAACGCAGGTAAGATGTTTTCTTTCTTTCAGCCTTCTCCGGGCGGAGGTGCTGTCTGTGCACCTTCACCCCAAATTCGCATCAGTGGAGATGTTGTCGGCAGCTGCACAGATTTCTGCTACTTTTGCAGCAATCCGTCCACTGATCTGTCCGTGGGCCGCGAGTGGAGAGCTTATGTGGCAAAAGTTAGTGCTGCTTTCGGATGTCTTGAAAGACGTGTTTGGAAGAACCACAGCCTGAAGCTGAGCACTAAGCTGTCTGTTTACCGCTCCATGGTGCTGTCTATACTGCTGTACGGCAGTGGAACGTGGACATTGTATCAGCGGAACGTGCGCTATCCGAGCCGCTTTCGTTTGCATTGCCTTAGACGCATCTTGGGTATCCGGTGGTCGGATATGGTTCCGAACACTGAGGTACTGCGGCGAGCGGACTTGAACGGGATGGCAGCCTTGCTGATGTTTAATCAGCTTCGTTGGCTGGGTCACGTCCGTCGAATGGGCGATGATCGTATCCCGAAGGAGGAGCTGTATGGACAACTGAGATCAGGTAAGCGAATTCCTGATGGTCCAAATCTGAGATACCAGGATGTTGTGCAGGTGAGTCTTTCACGTCGTAAAATTGATTTTAAATGTTGGGAAGTCTTAGCGTTGAACCGGACTGCTTGGAGGAATACAATTCGGACGGGCGTCCGCGAGTTCAACGAGCAGTTATTGCGCGGTCGAGAACGAAAGCGCGCGGTACGCAAGGGAACCATCGGTGCCATAGGTCGTGGTGACATGACTATATGGCGTTGCGATGTGTACGGCCACGAATGCGCTGGCCGCCTTGGATTAGTAGGTCACCAGCGTACTCATAGTGCACCGTCGGCGAAGAGACAACGATTACGTTAAGCTCGGTTGGTCATATCAACATATCCGTTCTGTTTTTGTTAATGATTGCATCGACCAAGACCATGGTCGTTTGGCAACTAATCCATTCTTTATTTTCAGAAACTTCAATGTCTACGGTCTTCTACCCATTATTTTCTTGAGCTTTGTCGGTGTGTTGAATGATGAATCGTTTGCCTGATCTTTTCATAGTTCAACTTTGAATTTTCTTTTTCAACTTCATCCTCTTTGGACTGCACTATGGTGCCCTCGTGTACTGAAACGCTTCTTGTATCACGTTTTACATATCCTTCTTCTTAGTATAGATATTGTAATTGCAGTCTCTCTATCTGTCTATTTTTCAAGAGATGAGGGTTTCCTTTTCGTGCTAACCATTCAGTTGGCCAACCAGCACTGGCCGGCTGGACACGAAGGCCACACTCACATACGTACTGGTGTTATTCCTTTGAGTTTACACCAGATACGTGGTGTGTTAATGGAACCGCAAGTGGCGCAGCGCAAGCCACTTGGGGTGATGGTTCAGAGCACGGGCGTCCTTTGACTTTGGTCACTGTGACAGGCTAATCCGTTTCGGATCTCACCAACCGTGCCTATGGCGTTGCCCGTGTTGTTGACAGGGCTAGGCTGTCTGACATGATCTTTACCGCCGGCTTCATTGAGTCCATTCCGTATCACGCTGTGATGTTTGATCAGGTATGTGGTTAAACCTATCCAAACGGACGAGAGGTTGACACCGTCAGTTCGATTGACACAGAGGATGTCTGTTGATCGCGCGGGCTTCAACGAGTGTCCGTTCGGTGTGAGGCTTAAAACCTTGCTAAAGAGTCTGGAAATTATTGAAATGCACTTTAAGAACTCCAACTAACGCACACAATGTTGTGGTCGAGTCTTCCTGCCGTTTTCCTAAGCATAATGCGTTTCTCGGCAGAAAACCCGTACATGTTCTGTCTTGCGATTCAGGTCTTCGCTTGTCCTGATGTTCGGCCACTGTATTCAGCCGGACGTTGTGTGCAGCTTATATTATAAACACAGCTAGTACGATCGTGTGGGGGGCCATCAAACAGCGTTGTATGTGCCAGTTTCCCAGTCTACCAAAATATCCGACCAGCCAGTATCATAGACGACCTGAGGAACACCAACGTGCACACAGGTGCCAGTGTCTGAACTGGACGACTCGCTGATGAACAACCAATCACAGCTACGTGATCGAATTCGGTCTCTGCTACGGAGAAACCAATTTTTGTTTCGATTTTTTCGATAGAATGATGTGGTGAGGCTTCTGAATGAGAAAGAAAATCCACCAAAAAATAACTTGTCGGTCCTTTCTGATGCAGCTTTAAATTGGAGATTAATAATTAGCAGTTAATCAAAGATATTACAAAGTTGAATAAGGTTTGTTCCCTGCTAAACAACGCGATGTTGGTGTTACTTTGTTTGTAGTAGTGTGGCAGTTAAAGATAAACAAATGTGTATAAAATTTCCCTTGTTGATTAAACATGAAAATTGTCAGTGATTTATTCACAGAGATTCTAGAGGGGTTTCACTCATTTACTGGACAAAATTGCAGAAACAAGCAATGCGGCGGACGATTAGGGACCCACTCATAGTTAATTTCAAACACTGAATTCAATCATTTCAATCATTTCAAACTCGCGGAACATACTTGTCGTTTCCATTTCAGTAATTTCATGTCTAATATGTCAGTTAACAAATTTCGTGTAAATGAATCAATAAATATTGTCGCTGGTGAATTTCAATCAGAAGTTTTCCTCTAACTATAATCAGATGGCGACAGAACGTTGAATAATTTCACTAACTGGAAATAAAAACGTTTCACCGAAAGTTTCACGAGTCGTCGTATACAAAGTGTATCAAAGAACAAATGTGTAACTTTCATGTCCAGTGAAAACTTTTGTGAATGGACCAGAAATCTCTCCCCTGCGAACACATCTGTCATAAAAGAAGCATGTTTTGAGACTGAAAAAGGACTCATTTTCTTCCAGGATGTAACAGCAGGATGGCTAGCCGAACCAATGTCAAATGGCTTGTAAACTATCAGCAGATATGAAATTATAGCACAACTTCTGATTCACAAGAAAACTTCACGCTCTCCCATGACAAGCTAACAGCGTGTCTGTATTTCACTGAAGGTCTAAAGGTTGTCCATGGGTAACCATATCGTTGAGCTATTCCGAACTGGCCCCCATAAATCGATTTTCACGACTTTCACAAGATGTTCTTCAGTTTCATTTTCTAAGCTGAGTACACAAAGTTTATTTCTTTAGAGACGTAAATACAAATAGGCTAGAATATAAACTTGTTATGTCCGACCAACTATTGAATGCTTTTAGACCACTGAACCATTTAAAGTACAAAACCCCATAGAATGTTGTCCTCCATCTAATATTCTCTCGCCTAAGATACTTCTGAATCCAACTAAGCCAGCGGCTATAAAGTTAATTTAGTAAGCGAAATCTGCTGTGTCTCTGTAAAAGCCATGTGGCTTTCTTTTTATAGATGTCAGAAGCCTGACAGTATCCTAGCCAACTTGTAAACCAGCTGTTGCTTGGTCACAAATGTTGGACTACGTAACACCTGCCTCGTTGTTGTTTGTTAACCCCACTTTTGTCTGAACGGTACGTAAGTAGTATAGTGTACTCTCAGTATTAGACGACAGTGGCGAACTAGTCGCAAATGATTGCAGGCAAAATGTAGTTTATAAAATACCTCCTTCTAAGTCTCCACAGTCCTCTTGGTTATTAATTGGGCTCATACAGAGAAAAAGTGACTAACAGGTTTTTTATGAATGCTTAATTATAGGGTTGGATAAACCGTGTTCCAAAATGTACGCAACTATCTTGTGGACTGAGTGTTTCACACGGGAATATATGACAACTGAAACAAGATAAGCTAACTGTTTTAAATGGTAGCCCCATGGATAATGAACTGTAAGCAAACTGCGCGGTTCCATTTAGAGATTTTTTGCATCTGCAGCAGTTACTTTGCTAACAATTTGTTTGGTTTTTCAGTGATCTGACTCAACACGATCGGGAAGGGACATGTGAGCAGCCCTGAGCCAATAAATTTTACTGTATCGAAGATGTTTATTGTAGACAATGACATTGTGATACGACAAAGGTTTAGAGACTAAATCAACCTCCTTAACGGCTGCATCCATCAAACGTATTGTCGTTGCTGAAGTTTACAGGTTCTTCATGCATCAATGACATCCTGCGATTTTTTAGACTGAAAATTTGCTTTTCGGCCTGCGTTAACCTCATTTTTGACCTAAGACTAATATCTCGTGAATCTGTTATGTGGCTTCAATCGCAACACATTGTGATGTTTCCTTTTTTGCCTTTGGTATGTGTGTGATGTCAGCATATCATAAACATTACGGTAAGTAACAAGTGGCCATGACATGCTTAACTTTGTCTCATCCAAACTTGTTGTTCGACACTACCGTCAGCGCTCATGTACACGTTCATCAGTTGTTTCCATGTCATTCTGTGATCCGTGATCTTTTTCTTGTATGCCTAACCTGGGTACAATAAGCATGCTGCATCTTCAGACTTTCTGCTGGTGTGACCCAGCCTCTCTAATGAGGGGAAGACAATCCACAAAGGGTGAAGGAAAGAAAGTGCTTAAAGGCGGACCAAATGATCTTTCTGTTCAGGTATGTATTCTCTAAAAGATAAACTAGGTTTTTCGGTTTGTAACTCACTACGGTAAATAAATACAGTGACTGCAGTGCAAGCTGTAGCATCGAGCCACATCTCAAAGAACGATAGTTTAGAAGGCAGACTCCATGATTTTTATCGAAAGCTATCACAGTTTTGAAGTTACGTTAGCTTAACCAGTACACCATAAAGGTGCCCGTAGCCCCGAACCTCGAAACACATCCCAGCACACGTGAAGAGGTTTATGATATCGATAGTTATTTGTCTGTACGACAACCATTGCCTAAAACAGATTACTGGTCATCTCCTGAGCAGCTATCGCCGGAAATTCTCTCGTTTTTGAGAAGTCCCATTATTTAGGGGATTCCTCGTCACCGTCTGTTTCATTCTAGTTTCTAACAATATGTAAGAAATAGTAATCTGTAACTCCGTCTTACCCAAGAGCCTATACCTTCCCTCCACAACAGGTCTAAATCTTTTCGTCTCTGTTTACGATTTTCCCGGTCGTTCTAAGAACTTCTCCAGTTTGTACCACCCATGCGTGAGTAAACTCTTGGCGATGTCTGTCATCCCTAGCGTGGTTGTACTCTTATCAGGTAAGCCTTTACCCTCTTAAGGTAATTTCCCGAACTGCGAAGATTTAAGAATTTGGGAAACTGGTTGATCAACTTACGGTACATTATTATTAACGCAATGATGGCTAAGACAGTTAAAAACATTTTCTAAAGTTTGAATACATTCTCTTGCTAGACACTGTTTCTGGTAGGAAACCCTGTCGATAATTTCCTGTTCACTTTGATATTGGATCAATGGCTGACTGAATACCTGATCATGTGCTAGATCAAGCGTTTGTCGTTTGTGGAGTTTTGTAGCATAATGGATTGATTAATTCTGTTGATATATTTAGAGGGAATAAGTTTTGGACAGTCAAAAGTAATCCACTAAAATTTTATTTTGAAACATAGTTTTATTCCGTGCACTTCTCACTGGACAGCCTAAGCAGTCGCAAAACCCTTCAGGGATAAATTTCTCCGCCATGATAATTGGGTGTGTGTTTTGAATCTTAGTGGTGCATACTGTCATCAGATTCAGGGCTGGGTTACTCTGAGCCAAACCACGTTAACCATCGACGACAGTATTAAAAACAGTCAAAGGTTTTTCAAACGTCTAGAACGATTAAACCCATTTCGATTTTATTACCGTTCGGTTGATATACAGAAACACTATAATCACGTTGTAATATTTCCGTAATCTTGTTACTTTCTGTTCTACCCAAACAACCGCTGTTGGCTAAACCAGACAGCAAACGGAATCACTCGTTTTATAGGTAATATCAATCTTCCGATCCGATCATGCACTGTCCATCCGTCTAGTGTGCGCTGTACCCAGTAAGTATAGGATGAACGTGAAATTCTCCGATCCCAGCTCGGTCAATGATCTCATATAGGGCAGTGTAGATATCAACTTGGAAAAAACTCAGACAAAAGTACAAGAAAGGCAAACAAGAAAAAGCAATTAGTCGAGTTGTGGACGGAAGTGATCTCAGAAGTCCCCCCTGAACGGTGCGCGCTTTCGTGCACGCACAATTCATGTCATGCCCATAAATTTCAGGGCCGTCGCATATACTTTTAAACAAGTTATACAGCGCAAATAATATGTGAAGCCGTTTTCACTGGACCACGACCTTCACTTTTAGAAAGATGTTTGTGTCATCCACTTCCGAAAGCAGGCAATAAACGTTAGTGTTGTTTTTGTTAAAACCTACCACGGTGTGACTGGATGGGTCACTGTTGTTCAGAAAATAGTGAAATTGGATAGAATTCAACAAGTCATATAGCAAAAGTCAATATAAAAACGTCGCTTATGCACCTGTAATCATGTAAGATTTGCTTAGGTTAGACTGGTTATTGCAATGTTTAATAAGTGTGCTTGTGCCGAGTATCGCAGATGTCAGTGAATTGCCGTAGGAAGCTAAACACTTTCGCAAACTGTTCTGACGTACATGAAGTAAAAGAGTTTAGGTGGATTGCGGTGGCGTCAGCAAGGGTCTAGGTGAAAAGTTTGCCATAGCTGAGAATAAGGATGGGATGGTCGTTGTGGCGTTCGGTTGCCTGCCAAACTGGATAACCAGACGAACATCAGAAGTTGGCCATGCTTCTAGAAGTCTTTGAAGTGTACGAAATCACTGGGGAAGACTACACTATATCTTGTGCCAATCAAATGCAGTACAACCGCTGATCTACGCTGTACCTTATGCGACCTAACTCTATACTTGAATGCAGAATGTTCTGAACGTTCCAGCAGCGGAACGTTATTATGCACATTATGTCTTATTCACATCCGCTGAATTACCTGGTGTCAAAATATTTGTTCAAGTAGAAACACTTCCGTCTATGAAGTACTTCTGTTATCACAAAAGAGTTTCTCGGTGGGAATGAGCAATGGTGCAAGGTAAAATATATTTAAAATAACACGACGAGTATCAAGCTAAAGTCCAGGGAACTTGAATTATTGATTTATTTTAACGTTTAACCTTTCAAATTACCGCTTTACACAAATATCGCTGACTATCCCCCTTTTTACGTAAAACGAAGCCCAGGTGACACTTTGTGAACCTACGAAGTGCTTACTCACCATTCTCATCTATGACTTAAGATGAGCTAAGCGTGTTATTTCCGTCTTCTTCTGAGTTGTGAAAGTTCATTCGACACTTGTGCGCTATATCTGTACACGTTGATGTATGTATGATTTGTTTGTAGAAAACCGTTTCTATGTTCGCTTTGATTTTGTGTGGTGAGCAGTTATTAATGAGTTTTGTAACAGGGCTGCAGTCAACTGGTGCACTTCTGCCTTCTATTTGCCTATAACTGTAGTTGTAAGTTTACTAAAATCCTCTTGTTCGGTATTTTTTGATAGACCATCACTCTTGCTTAGACTTACCTGTTTTGATCACCTAGTTTCCCATGAGGTACTGACCATTTTGCAAGATCGCTTCATAGTTGCCTTAATTTAACTGCCCTTTCGGAATGATAATCCGCATTGCTGTTTACTCGTAGTCAATAACATATAATTTTTATCGTAAGCCTTCCCAGTATTGCCGAATGAATTGTAATCATTGTGACCGTATCTAGTTTTCATTTGATTCTATTGATGTGACCGTCTGCATCAACGTTATTGAAATCGTAGTTCACCCGTCTCCATGACCGATTTAATGGAATTTTTTGAAGGCAGTCGTCATATGTTTCATGTAAGCCATGTATAATCTCATTAAACGTTTCAAATGCTGGCTGCACCGTTTGCATAATGTGTCTGCATCGCCCACATCGCTAGCTTGTTACCTTCGTAATATTTTCTGCAAGTAAGTGAAAATTATGATCAAGTTCTGTGACATTTTTTCCTCAATACACTCTGATATCACTCGTTATCGAAACAACTAAGCACTTTTGGCCTTATTTACAAGTAACAGATCAGTGGACGGATTGCTGCCCAATTAGCAGAAATCTGTGCAGCTGCCGACAACATCTCCACTG
>LUCH01000280.1:146946-178210 GCA_013368495.1 Paragonimus heterotremus | reverse complement strand
CGACCGGATTGCGGCGGACAGTTGATCATAGAACTAGTCCTTTGTATCATCGGTGTGACGCATAGTTAGACCATAAACACTAATAAATGTAGCGCATTTACCTCGACCGAGTCGCAGGCGCATAGACAACATTCGAGGGCTGATACCGTGCGGTTCGTTTATCATCAAAGCGTTGATGCGGTCAGCGACGGCAAAACAGACACCATGCTCCTGAGCACCGTCTGTCGAGTAACCTATCCAGTAGAAGGTGTACCTGGCACCTTTTTCCCGTAACTTACCTTGGTCCGCAAGCCTCGTCTCGCTCAAGGCTGATACATCGATACCATAGCGACGCAGTTCCACCGCGATCAGTGCAGTGCGCCGTTCTGGCCGTCCGCTAGAGCTGCATCGATCCAGTACCGTACGCACATTCCATGCTCCAACACAGAGCATCTTGCGTCCTCGGGCTTGTGTCAGTTTGCTCTTCGGGCTACTGAAACTTGAGTGAGCATTATCTGCCCGGGGATCAATACTGGGGGGACAGCATGAGGGTGAGTGATTGGCGGTAGCATATTTTCGCCTATCCACCCTGCCATGTGCAACAGATAGGGCGACCCGGTTTATCCTGCACGACGGCTGATGCAGTATGGTGTTTGGTTTCTGTTGTATAGTCATGGTTTTTGTGGGCTTAAGATACTGCCAGGACGCCCAGACCTAGACAGAAGAGCGATTGGAGCCCTCAACCAAAGCCTTTCGCCCAAAAGCCTGTACCGTAAGGCAGCGGGGACATACACGCAGCAGCATCAACCATCCAGGACAGACTCGACAGTCACAACCCAAGACATTCGGTACAATCACACAGAGATAATACTGCACAGACAAACCAATCACATATAGAGAATCAGATCAGGCAAAAAGAAAATAACAAACCGAACAGAAACGCAACACATTGACACCATACACAACGAACACCTCAGAACGGACTCACCTGCTTTTTGTCTGGTTGCTCCCATTTGGCCAATCTGACAGGGTTGAAACTGCAACAACCGAGGTCGCAGTCAGCACAGCCGTCCGGATCAAAACAGCACACAAGCCTGACCACCACACCAAGGTAGCACATACACACACATACATGAATACTTGCCGAATTCGACCGTTCAGATTTAGTCTGTTCATCGTCGTGTGTAATAAGAAAAGCACTTTATCAATATTTTGCTGCCCTCTTGCTGAAATCGTAGGTCGTACAGTTATCTATCAGGAGAATTTGTAGGTTCTATTCATACTCCTCTTATATTAAGAGGCAATTCGATTCCTTTCAGCATGCATGGTCTGAGAACTTCTTCCATAAACAATTGATGTCTACGTGTTCTTCTCCCCAGCATCTTTGACCTAGGCTATGTAGGACAGTATTGCTTAGGATGTCCTGTCTTTCGTGTAACGCAAAATACTGGTCACTTGATGTAGTACAGTTTATCATTGGAATGGTCTAATGTAACCAGATAGTGTCTGCTATCTTGAGTGAAGGTGCCTTTGAATGCAAAAACCCTAGTGGAAATGAACAATCACACTATTCTACTCATGGATGAAACCAGCCCAAAACACGCACTGAGGAGTAGAGGTAGTCTGAAAAGCATACAGAAAGAAACACTGAATTGTCTTTAGACAAGAAATGGTGTTAAACACACATGAACTTCAGTGTCCCGGGATTATCTTTATGTGCAAATAAGGATTTGCGTTTGAGATATCATTGAAATGCATACCATCTGTATCACTTTTAGGAATAAACAATCCCTCTGTTACTCGCGGTCTTAGACCATAACATTAAAACCTTTCCAACTATGGTTAATTTACATTCCTTCGTTAACTGTTTTAATAAGTATTTTGTCACGAAGTACATTGCATGCAGTAGTTGACGGAACTTGAGCTTTGGACCTAGGGTCGGTTTCCTCGGCTCTCGGACTGTAGCTGCTTATTCGCAGATGTGACAGTTAGACGTGCTTCAAAGCCTTTCACTGGAACATACTTAGAATGAGAATTCTCTTTCCTTTTAAGGTTGAGCCAACTCTTTATGTAAAATGGTGATAAACCTGAGAATACCACTGGTGCTTGTATTACAGTTTTGTTTTCCTGAAACCACCCGTCTTTGATAATTTCAACCGGTCGTTGTAATACGGAATCATGTGCAGTTCCAACTCCTTTATAGACTGTGATTACATTAATTTCGGTCACAGTCGTATCAAGTGTATGCGTTTCGGAAGCAACACATTCTTATAAACTCCGAATGGTCCGTCATCGACTAAATGAGACCCAGTCGACAGGAGTTAATGAGGCGACTACCGAGTGGTTGAGCATTTAAATTTGATAAATAGGTCTTGCCTCATGTTAAATCACTCGCATAATGATCAACACAAGGCTTTGGAGAGTTCGTGGACCACAGCTCAGAGTCCAGACCTAGAACGAATAAACACCACCAATGAGCTCATACCACAGCAAAACTCGATTCGAACACCTAGTTAAAGGAAGAGCTGACGGGAAGTGCCATTCGGATGTCAGCGAATTATATGTGAGGTTCAGGTCACGTCGATCGGATTTGGTATTGTTACTTTTGTCAAACAGACTGAAAAATCGTCATCCAAAGACGTCGAATATTCATCCTTGTAAACATGCACGTTTTAAATTATTAATGCGACATTTGTGCATTAGCCGAAGAGGCACTGCAATAGTTATATTGTGGTACAGTCATTGCATCATGTGACATATCCAGCAGACATTTAAAATGAAGTCATGAGTTCGAACAATGTTTTACGACTCAATTGTTTCTGTCACCAAACTAACAGTTAATTACCACGCCTGGGTCTTGGAAAAAGCTGCACGACGCTGTCGACGACTTCTGTATTTTTGGGTAGTCTCATTTTTATACAGCCGTTCTTTGCTGCATTTTTTAAAATTTGTTTCAAACACGATCGACATTCTCCACCACATTTATGTCCCTAATCCCGTGCAAAGTAAGTAGAGTTATACCTGTACCGCGTAAGCAGTTAATGACTCAACTTGCCCCAGCTGCGTGCACACTCTCTTTCTTTCTTCGTTTCAATCCAGCTTCTACCATCGGAATGCGGACAACTATCTGAACTGTTAGCTGAACTCTGCCAAAGGTGATCTCAAAACTGTCGCGGGACAATGACATTAGTAGTGGTAAATACATGGAAACGGAAAGAAAATTTGGAGGAAAAAGTAAGCGTTGAACATCAAGACCAGCCTGCGAAAACGGCGTTACCGACATATGCGTGCACCACAGTACATACAGTGTGAATGAAGAATGTACTGAAAGTTTGAATGAACTTACCATGAGAACAGAAATTTCTGCCTCAGGAGTCATATGAAGATCAACTGAGCATGGTAGAACAAAACTAAATGAATGACATTCAGCTATTAGAGGTAGGACTCTAACGTGTGACACAACAGCTCATTCACCTGAGTGTCGAGGTCCTTCCGTTGTAATACTCTTAAACACTTCAATGGAGTGGCGGTGTAACTTTCGTAGCATATCAATCAAAAGTGAGAACCACATGCTTGAATTACAATAGTCTATAAGAAGTGTTTTTATATTGAATTCGGTAACTGAGAAAGTGAAACTGTGCATCGCAGTTCAGAATAACATTTCGGAAGTATATGCGACTTATGGATTGCCATGAATAAAAAGATTTGATGAGTCCAGACACAATTAGGCATAAACGCTTTTAGAACCGGTAAAACTTGAAGAAAGATTTTCTGAAGGTGACGTGTATCAGGCTCTTTCTTAATAATCTGTGTCTGAAATTGACAAGAACCTTTAACTATAGATGAAACACATGCATTGTATCCTCGAAAATGTCCGGTTTATATGTAGTCTTGGAGTTAGAATTCGAAGGTGCTTAAATTCATTAAGTGTGACATGAGGGGTTCATGTATAGTAGAACCGAACCAATTTCGGTTGTGCATTATTTTAGAGTTAATGAATAACTATTAGTACCTTGGTCTTTTAAATGAAAATGTTTGTATAGAAAAATGATATAACACTCTAAAAACTGGTTGTAAAAAGATCAACCATTTTTTACTAGTACAAGTTCAGTCCCATCAACTCGTGCCTGCGCACGTGCAGCGCGTGAACTTATCGACCCGTTGCACTTTGACCTCTTCTGATTGGCTATCTCCCGATCGGCGTAAGCAGCTCGTCTGCAGTTGTGTTTGAGTTATCGTCATTTAGTACGAATAGATTTCAGATCGATAAACTACAGCAAGTGTATGTAAAATCGTTCATTAAACGGGTTCAACTACGTGAAAAACATCAATCATGATTGTTCACGTCAGCAATTACAGTCAAACAAATCGTACGAATCTGAAGGTATGCATGGACGGACCATCACTCTCCCTAGTCCATGGAACGCGGAATATGGTGAGCAATGCCGCTGAATCCAGCATACCTGGCAGCCCTTTCCAAAGTACGTCGCATCCGACTGGGTTAAGCAGGGAAGGGAATAGTCCGCATCGCTTCAAAGGACTGAAAACTGCCTTGAGAAGAAAATCCCGTGTGAACGATTCCATCAACTCCGAAAGTCCCGATAGTGCGTATTTGTATCCATTGCTAGGTCGCGTGCCAAATGCACCTAAGCCTTCTCTCCAAGTAAATGAAGAGACTGTTCTGTTTGGCAATAACAGGCGACTGTGCAAAAATGCGTTGGTTAAAAAAATTCACGCGGAGTATGAAAACACCGATTTGTTACCTACATTTGCAGCAAACGTTACAAATGAGGAGGGTGGTGACATCAAAACATCAACACCTTTTGTACGGAAGAACTCGAAACAACAAACACATGAAGTTATGTTGAACTCCGCGTTAATTGGCGCACCCAGGTTAGCTCTAAATGTGTCTGTTCGGGACGCAAGTAGCTTCAATGACTTGACCGAACCAGGTTGTGTCACTCCACAGACCAGCTCACCTCCAAAGGTCGATTTGGAACTGAGTGGTTTGTCAAATGACGGGTCGAAGGCTCAGAACTGTTCTGGAATGAACCGTCTGTCTCCAATTCAGACAGCAACTACTATTCCCCAAGTCAACAAAGCTGCCCAAATAAATACGGACTCCACTAACATGAGTGACATAACTTACAACGGATTCAGATGCCGTATTTGCTTAGACGAAGGCGATCTGGAGGGGGCACTTTTTTCTCCATGCCGGTGTAAGGGTACCGTTGGACTAGTTCATCGTCAGTGTCTTCAAAGATGGTTGTACGAGTCTGGGAAACCAAACTGTGAACTGTGTGGTTACGCTTACATTATGACTCCCTCCAGGCGACGTTCATTTCCGAATCACAGTGCTTTTCCTGTCACTAATACTGGTGTTAACAGCCCGCATACTGCTCTTAGAGAATGGTTCAATTCAAACGCGACCCGTCGACACTTGCTGACAGACCTCATTTGCTTAGTCCTTCTCACGCCAAGTACTTACATAGGAGTTTACTTCTGTGTAGTGGGTGCTATTGGCTTTTCGATAGAAAACCCTTACGCATGGCAGGTGTTTGGTTTATGGTGTTTGGCGATCTTACTGGTTGTGCTTCTCACTGTATGGATGGTATTGGCTACTCGACATCATGTAAGCAATTTTCAGCGGTATCGTCTATATCAACGTCAGCGCGTACGTGAAGAAGCGGAACGAATGGCAAATTTACCAAGATGGCGCTTCTCAATTCAGCCTCGACCACGTGGATCTTCGGTGTTTTTACATTCTACCAATGATCATACGGAGCCTCCAAGTGGTGGTAATTCGTCACTCATTGACGTTCAACAGGTATCTTCACCTGGCTCGTTAACAAGGAGCGCGGTTTCAGAGCTAGAAGTCCAAGCACACGTTCTGCCGACAACCACCATAGAACGTTCCAACATTGTTAGTCCAAAGTTAGTCGTTTCCGTTGCGTTATCCGCTGTTCCCGAAGTGACGGAGGAGTTTTCAAATCCAACCAGCAGTGTAGAAACGGCGGAAGCAGTATGATGTCTACACATAATTCAAACATGTTTACTCACTATCGTGAAAAGCCAGTTTAATGTTACTTTTATGTCACATTTATGAAAAATGTTCTTGTAATATGCATATGCACTAATATATTCAGTGAACGTTTTAACTGGTTATTCGTTGTTGCCAGGACGATCACTGTTTTACAGTGTAGTAGTGAAAGTTCATTTAAACGAACTGCTGATTTTATGGAGACAAGCATTATTGTCAGGTTGCACTTTTGATGTTTTGCCATATGTAGTTTATGTGCAACGAAAACTTGGTTAAAACGCATACGATAACGTAGAAAGATATCCCTGCGATACGAGAGGGTGTTTTTTCAAAATAGCCTCGCTATATTTTGTGTGTTTCTATGTTTCCACCAGTCCGTTAGTTGTAGGGGCACTTATCCTCACTTGATATCACTTCCTCAGACTGTGCACTGCCACACACACACACACACACTGGATTGTGTGCTTCTCAGCAATTTGGTTGATAAGTGCTGTTTGAGAACGTGGCAGAATTTATGGCTTGAAGAAGGCTGAGCTGCTCTTCTAAAATAGTAGTTCGGATTAGTGAGGTACGTTCTGAATGTCGCCTGGGGGTAGTGTGATACTTGTGAGTAGTATACTACTCACAACGAAACTGCTTGTCATACAAGTGTAGTGGATAGTCTCATGTATTAGACTTAGTAGGTTAGAATCCTATGTATGCGCAGTGCAAAACTTTTGACAAGATTTCTTAGTATGGCCTTTCAGATTTTACACACGCAAAGTACAATCAGGTAGTAAGTAGTGGGGGCTTTTTATTTCACGTGAGACAAATACTAAATGATTTATTCTTCACCAGAAATATGTCTTATTTTACACCAATCTAGTTAACAACACTTTTCAAATGTACGCATACTATGTTTATGGAAGGAACTGTATATATGTATATTTGAGGAGTTGTATACTGAAAGAGCTAACTCAACCGCGTTGACGACGTTGTATATACTGGAATGGTTTAAAATAATGCAGCATTCGGATGCCGACTGTTGATGGCAGCGTCTCATCTGGTTAGGCTTTTATATTAAAATCACTCAATTTATTTGAGTAGATCAAAAGTAACAACAAAGGGACAATCAATACATTAATCCTAACGTCGACCTTACTAGGTAGGAATCCTTGGCGATGGTTTAATAACCATACGATAAATTCCGACAGCAAAATTTAGTCTGAAATGTGCGACTAACGATAGAATATCTGTTAGCTATGCTTTTTACTTCGCATTCAATGCTTTGACACAACTTAACTTATTAGTGTAGGGGTGTTATCTAGGGTAGTGAGTTGGGCTGCAAAAAGCTTTTTCCCAGTCATTGATATGGTACTTATCTCGTACTTATCTCAATTTTAGAATCTTCATTTACCTGAAAAATAATTGCTCACTTGTTTTTCTATTTCGACGTGATGATCAGGCATGTACAATGCATCAATCTGGACATCTATGCTGACCAGAACTTTGGTCCTTCCAAGCACCAGGCCAAAATGAAGAAGTCCGACGAAAAACGGATGCTCTGCTAGGGTTGCTCACAGCTCTACTGATCACATAGGACTGTTTAAACAGTGAGACATATTTGTTTGGGCATACAGCAAAAATATTTTTCAAAATGCAGCATGGCTGTTTCTCGATTGAAAAACGGTCGTTAAGAAAGTAACCAGAATCAAAAAGGCATTTTGGCAGTCCAACAGCAGACTGTAACTGCCGTTGTATTATATATCATGGTCGAAAATTTTTAAATATCATTCGAAAGTCTGAGATAGTTTCAGATACATCTAGTGCACTCGACAGTAGTCAGAACAAGAGAGCTTGTCTTATTTACTGCGCCATCGGACCAGGCAAGTTTATCACAGCCAAGCGAGTCAGACAGTTGAGCAAATGGTTCTGGGTAGGATTTCCCGAACAAACCCTTTCTCCCGCTACATCGTTGGTGGGGCTTTTGAATCACAGACTCGATGTGGGGTCACTGCATTCATTTTCCTTCGAGGGGAGAAGCGGCCCAGTAGCATCAGAAGTTGCAGTTCTCCCTATATTGACCTTGTTCATCAGTAGTGGGTTTCTCCATCAGGTTTGCTTCTAAATTTTGCACACTTACGTAACATCTGTCCGAGCTTATTGCGTTGGCAAGTACTTTCTCAAGTTTGGAGCGTGACGTGCACTATGTGTTGATTATGCAACTTTACAATTGTAGCACTTCTAGGGCAAAACAAAGTTTGGCAGACTTCATCCTTCTAAGCAGGTCCTTATGTACTCTGTCAGAAAGAGACCACCACATGCTCCTCAGTTATGAGGAGGACTTGAACATGTCCCAGCCGTTTGCTGGTAGTAGCACCCTGTTAAGGACTACCGTGCATTTTGGAGCAAAAACCATGGCTCGGATCGTGCTATTTGTTGTGTGTGGTGGTGTCGTTTTGTCACCTGCTCATAGTTCATACACTCAGGTAATGGTAATAAATTCCAGAATGTGTACTACATTGGCATGTTGGTTAGGCTTGCTTGCTGTGTTGATCCAATGGACTATGATGACTGGGCTGTCGACTGTTTCAGTTACAATCACGCTACTAATGTCAAACAAGAAGATTGAAACAAGAAGCAGTTACAAGCTTGTAGTCGCATGTCATGTTGCTCACCAAAATAAGTCATGAAGCACGATCCAATAAATATATAGCATAGCGTTTTTTTCACTTGAAGCACTGCTTTCGTCCGAATGACGAACAGGCGGTTAGAAGAGGTACCCGCACACAGTAAGCCCAGGTGACACAACGATACATTGGGCAAGTTGGCATAGTATTCAACACAACCAGAATATGTACAACCTTTCATAAAAGCCTGATGTAGAATTAAGTATATTTACTATCTGCAAATGTAAACAGAAAAAGGCGTCGGTGGCTCACACACTGAGTCCTATCTATGCAAGTCTATAATTATCAAGTGAGTCAGTTGCTGCGGATAGGATTCTCCAAACGAACCCTAGGTCTTACTGCCTCGGAGGAGAATCGGCGTGGGGTCTGTCTATCTATTCCACTATTGCACCATGAACGACCCACTAATATCAAAACATCTGGTGGCCTCAACGGACCACTCCACTTATTTTTACGATCTTCCTCTCGTATTGCTAACTATCCTGCCTTCAAGCCAGGGGAATTGGAGAACATTGGTGTTTTTTCAAGGTTCGTCCGCTTCGATAAATAGGTCAGCAAGCTGGCTCAGGAAGCACACTTTTGGGTAAAGAAATATATGTCTACTGTGACTCTGAAACGCGTCGTTGCTATCCTATTATTGGCCCTAATTTGAATTTGCCATGGGATAATGCTATGGGTCAATGGTTCTATTCCATGGTTTCTGGTTTTGCGCTAGCTTTCTCCACGCGATCAAATCGGAGTATGTCACTTACTTAGCTCCGCGGCAGAGCAAGGTTTATACTACTGGATCCTAACGAATAGTCCTCTACGTGCCATCAGACACATCAGTCAAAGTCGGTCGACGCAAACCAGGACGATGTTGATTTTCATGTTTGCGTATGCTTCAACAGACAACAGTCCAAATGCTAACAGAAACGTCCTCTAGTTTACCCTCCATTGTCTTCTGACACAACCTAAGCAGTCGGACATTACTGCGGTTGCTGACGGTATGAACATACAACTCGGTCGTATTATTCCGGAAGAGAAGCGATCGGGTGGTGTGTTTTGTGTCCGTTAGCGATGTAGTGACAACGACGATCAGCTGCTACAAGTCTGCACATCTCGGTGTCAAGTGTTCAATTTTGCATTTCAATAGAAAGACAGCAATGGGTCACTTGGAAAGCCGCTCTGCACAATTCAACAACAGACCTAAACGTGGCATTTACCAGTCACTCCGTTAAATATTAACACTCATGTACATGCCCACCTCGTTTAACTGAGTGATAGTCTGTTCATAACCATGAAGTATCGCGTTAGAAACTAAGCGCAGAGAAGGTACGGAAGGGTTGTCAGATGACAGTCAAACTGCCCGGGTCACGACATTGAAATGGCTCAAGCAAGCAGTGGACAAAAATCTATACGGTTGTTCAAACCTCTTGTGGAACAGTCTATTCCAAAGCAGTACTGCACACACAACAGAATGGGACTTATTGATTCAACCGAATTTATGAACAAACGTCGACTGGTTCTACCTGATTATGAGCACGACAGAGAACGTCGTGCGCTGAAATGTAAACTTGCGAAGAGTTTGCCTTAGGATTGTGAGATTGACTTCTCTGCACTAGCCAAGGAAGTTGAAATGGTGTTTTTATAAAGGAACAGCTAAATATTGCCTTCTCTGATCTGTGGTAGCACTGACCATCGACTGTGCGTTAGTGATAATATATGATAAAAGATTACCTGGGTATTTAAAAACTCTCGCGGCAACTTGACAGATGTGCTTCGCGTTTTGAGCCAAAACTCATTCAGACAGGGATGAGGGATATTGCGTGGTTAGTCATGTTAGGCCGGTCTGTAAGCCATTGACGCCGAAGACGAGCTGCTGACATTCCTAGTACGTGACTCGCAGCAGTTCCGGAACACGCAATCAGCCTCGCTGGAGATTATTGCCAAGAGATGGCATTTTGTTTATTGTACGACGCGGAAACAGCATTGTCTTATAAGGCGAAGGATAGTTATTTCGACCCTCCATTCAGACTATCTCAACTTGATGAGTCCAAACGAGAAGTATCTTTTTGTGGGTGAGCATCAGGAAGCATTAGAAAAACTCCCACATGTGTTTGTATAAATAATGCGACGGTGGGGTGCACAGAGTTTCGCATACGGTTGACCTGAACAAATGTGCATGTTTGTTGGCAGAGTTCGTGTGACTTTAACCTGATGGTCTTCTTGAAATTCCACTGTCTAATATCTGTTAAATCCCATGTCTTAAGGGATGCAAAAGGATTGCTTGCTCATTTCTGCTCAAGCACAGTTTTGATTGTGTATGGCAGGAGTAAACCTCTGGTCCATTCATTCCGTATTCAGCATCAAATGTTGTCTCTCGTCTCTCATACTGTTAGATCGCACGCATTGTTTGCAAGTCAAACTTGTATCTCATATTCAGTTCCATGCAGAAACCTTTGAGTGGATCCCTTGTTTAGTTTCATTAACCCTCGTTTGAACAGGTCTTTGAAGGTTGAAAGGAGCGACATGATCAAAATTTTTACATAATGGTATCAACGCCATCTACAGCCTCCTTGGTCTCCTGAAAGCTTTTACCCGCTTCGTCTTCTTTCAGTTTGAGGAGATATTTTCTATCTCCAAAACATAAGTGGTGGAAAGCCCTAGTGATCAGCCCACTCGGTGTCTATTTGAACTGGTTTTTCAACTGTACGATCACTCGGGTTTGACGGTGGACTTTCGAGACCGTGTTTGCCTCTATATGTTACTACCCGTATTTTGACCCAAACAGCGTTTATAGTTTTGAAGCGTCGACATCATATGTTCTCTCGGCACATGAGCTGAAAAGTTTGATCAAGTGCTTGAAGCGTATGAGATACCGCACAGAATAGTTACGCAATTTAGTATATCTTACCTGACAGCTGCAATTCCAATAAATGTGATAAGAGGCTTTAGACAAGCACCCAAAACATTATCTGACAACTAAATTTGAAATCACCAAGATCATTTCGTGGTACGTCGAAAAGAATTTATTGGTGAAAGGAAAACTCAAACACAAGCTCTTGAGCAAGCGGATGCAACGATTCCTCTCCAGAATCAGACGTGCATAGGGTTCAGAAAATAAATACCCAATTCTTTGCCATTTATCACGATGAAATAACGGCACACGATTTAGTGTGAACACAGTTTTTGAGACAACTGCACTCTAGTTCAAAATTGTCGAACCATTGGATTCCGCTAAAAATCATAACCGGGGACGCCATACTTAACGATTGCCAGTAACTGACATTAACACAAAATACTTCTGGTGTCCTTGATACTTACAAAGTGAATCTCGGAGAGGAACTGATTCATCGTCCAAACGGATTATATGTTCAACCCCAGGTGTGATCAGCACTCATGTAGCCGGTCGTTTTAAACAGATTTTAACTGCTTAACACATGTTTACGTTATTGTTGTTTCCTTCTCCCCTTTGCGCTGCTGACTGGTGTTTTTATAGCAATGATTGTGGTAGAAATTTTGCGATTTAAATGAAAAATCTTTAAGCACCGCCTTGTTACATTCTCAATTTTTGTCCACGGAACCACTTCAGTCGACGTGCATGCACCACGTCAACATCATTTGGACTAAAATCAAAGTTATGGCAGAACAGATCTGTAGGCGGATACCACGTTCATTTATTTGTCTGTTACCGAGTCCTTGAGCAGTATAGAAAATTTTGCAATACAAGAGGACGTTCCTTCCTAGGTTTATAGAGTGAATCCAAAGGAAGTTAGCTTTACCATCACCTAGTATCTGCTCGATCTGGCGACAAACAGAATTGATCCACCAGCCGTAAAACGAATGTGAACGCGTTTTCCTGTTTACCATCCAATAATATCGTAATCGAGACGTTCCCATTCGGTTCTAATTTCCACTGAGCGCAAAGTGAGTTGAGAGAATTAACACCTGAAATGAAGTTTGGGAGTCTGCTTGGTCACACTCAGAACGCAACTTCGGACTTGTCAGAAGAAGTTGAAACACAAAAGCACTAGTCCATGGCTTCTCGCTATGTTGTAAACCAGCCTTTATCTCAGCCTTTCATTTGTAGTGCGTTTCGGAAACCAAATTCATGCTACACATGAAAGTATGGCAAACAATGACTCGAATGCAGTTTACGAAGTGGTTTTCCTTGGGTTTTGAAAAGTGGTGGCCTACAAATTGTTGTTCACGAAGCATAACCTTAATGTGAAGCAGTTATGAATAGCATTTCCCATTGACCTGCATTATGCAATCGAGCTGTTTAACTGTGTCACTTAAGGACTATCTGCCGTGGAATTTCATTTGTTGAAGTAGCCTATGACCTAAGGAAACATTTAGTAAAACAGCATCCATTTAAACAAACAAGTATCAACACGCTAATTTGTGACGTTTTGTTCATTGTTATCTCTCTGTTCGTGAATCGTCTTTCAGCTGAGCTCATGCTCGAAGTGTACTTAGGCAAAAATGAAGGCAGAGAAATTGGAACTTAAGAGCTTCTCTCTGTATGAGGTTGAGTATAGTGTTTGATATTTTTCGGATACTACCCATAAAACAACAGCGTTTAATCCTGGTGTTCACTAGAACATAAGTATGTTCGTTTGTTCTATACCCAAAAATTTACGATAATAACCTGTTGTATATCTTTGAACTAAAAGTAAGTTTGAGAAATCTGAAGCGGCTAACTATTGACAATAATGTGACATTCAATGTTCTGTATTTTCAGCTTACCTATGAGCGTTCACTTCACGATATCCAAGGCCTGATAAATTTACGGGATACGTTTTGAAACAATGGTTAGCTAAACCTCAGAGTTGCCGACTGATTAACACAACCAGATTGATCTCGGTATGTCTAGTGACGACGACCAACGTTCACCACCGGCCTAACTAGTGTCTCACTTGTTTGTTGGCAACTGATTGACATGCATAATTTAGCCAGCTTTACAGTACTTAAACTTGGCAATGGGACAGACGTTACTTGGTTGAAAAACACGCCAGTAAGTCGGCAACTGAACCTCACATCAGTGGGATATCACACTCCACAGCATATAGCTATGGCTGGGCAGACTAAAGGCAAGCAGGAAATTGAATCATTGCGATTTCTCAGAGCAGGATGCAAAAGCTCGTATCATACCGACCTGGACCCTGTACCGAACACAGGTTTCCCTCTTTTTGGCGGCTACTCCTCAGGCGTTCGCAAATGTACATGTCCGTTTTAACATTACTCTTCTCACTCTGGTAAACGTTGTGTGATACATCTTCGTCACAACTAGGTAGTGTTCAGAAAACTAAGTATGTTTGGTCTTACCAGCAATTCAGGCTACTCGTGCAATCTGCGTAACCATGTGCAGTGCGTGTATCCCAGAAAAGATAAAAATGTGACGTTGATGAGTCTTTATCACGGAGGTAATTGACTGCACATGTCCGCCTGTCACCCTGAGAATTTACCTGTTCAGAAGCATAAAGCATTTTATAGACTGACTTAACAGATGTTAGGAGGACGGCCAGCTATCTATCAGGTCTGGTGCAACTGTGGGTCAAACTGAGACAAAAAGACAGACGTACGTCATTTAATTATATCTGGCAGTCCTATGCAGTTCCATCAACGTTACGGTGATTGTGACGTGTTGGTTCATGCACATTTGATCTCCAGTCCTGTAATATCTTCACAAAGTGATAATGGGAAAGTAGGTTGGCGGGACGTTGGATCAGCGATGAATATTGGCACTGTATTTTACTGTAAGCAGAAAGTAAACGTGATTGAACGCATGCAACACGGGCTGTTTCATTCTCCCAAGCTCATGCTTACATATCCGTAGGCTGTAATTTGAGAGGATCGAAAAGATTTGCTTTTCATTCCAGATGTATGATGTTGTCTCGCTAGAGGATATATACCTCCTGTTTAATATGGAAAGGCAAGTTAAAACATCCCTTCTACATTCATAGTGCGTTATCAGCTACCAGATTGGTTGGGGGATCAGCAACAAGCATCTCATGTGTCGTTCACTGACAGACAACCACAATCATCCTTCCGCACAATACAAAAGACAACTGTTTTGGAAAAATCTTCTTTACACTGGTAGTTAGAAGGATATAGTTTGGTGGATGCGTTACAAAATCATGAATAACAAAACCAGTTTGATGGTGATGACCGGATTGGTCAAATTTACGTTCGACCATTGGCTGACCCATGTACGTTGTTTTTTGATCCGATAGGTTTGGGACCGAGATAGACACAGCGTTTGGGTAAACCATTTCTGATGACCTGATAATGAGTAGGGTATTTGATTATGCTTAATCGTGCTGTTCGTGAGATGGATTGTACGGAAATGTGCATCTGTGTATATTTATTCTTGATGTTGAAGATGGTACACTGTAGTATCCAAAAGGTCTCTGTTAAGCTAAAAGACTAGTAAAAAATATGGGTTAGTAACGTTTTTTGTGGCTAGAGCAGGTATACTCAAATCTACTCCAAATATCCTCAAAATAAACGGGAATCTTTCATGGCCTAAAAAGTTCTCCAGAAGTGCATTTAACATTCTGAGACGGACGTTCGATCCAATGTTTAATAATTCTGTAGCAGTCGACCAGTTGGTTAAGAACATTCCGGAGGGGAATCATACAAAGCTTCCTGTCATGATCTGCTCAACAACTACCCGCTATCAGATAAAGTGCACTGTGAAACCAGTAGTGAACAAAAACTCTGATAATTACTTTCCAACAGAGTATCCGGAATTAGATGGGTAGAGATCAACTCAATACTCATACGAGTTACCTCTTCAGCCGGCGACCATTTGGCTGAAGGCACACGGAATACGTCTGGTATACACAACTTGATTGCCATAGTCAAGTAGCAGTCTTACACACGGAAATTGTTCATCGAGTCTTCTTTTCCGTATTGAGAAGGGTCTACTTTGTTAGCCTAAGGGTGTTAACCCCATCTGTAGTCATCTCGTGATGGTAAGTGAAACATAAGTTAGACATCGTTTAGCTACCTGGTCAATTGTTCCGGTCGATTTTCTTGTCGGTTATCGCAGTCAGGACATTGAGAATCACCATGACATTACCATAGGTGCTCAATGGGAGGGACTTGCTCATTCTGTCATCGAGAGAAGACTGCAACCAGACCCCGACACAAACCTCGTCATTTTGACCAAACACTTTTGGGAATAATCGTGTCGATCAGTAAGGGTGTAACTAGGAATGTTCAATCTACTCCTTGTAGCTGAACGTCGTACATCGTGGGAATGCCTCCGATCTCACTGATTCAGCCATCCTCGAATCACCGGATGCGTACGTTTTAATCTAAATCACATGCGCGAATTCGTGGTTCTGCAATAACAGACGCTTGAGACAGTTTGTTCCCTTGATGAACTTGAATAAAACAATGAGAAGACGCAATTCATGTGATGTTCTCCGGAGTAACATGTCGTACATTCTGATCACACATAGACATGTAACTAATCTTAAACGAATCAAAATTCCACAGAGCGGACTCGTTTAAAATTAGTTACATGTCCACGTGTGATCAGAATGTACAAAATGTTACTTCGGAGAACATCACATAAATTGCGTCTTCTCATTTTTTTTATTCAAATAACAGACGCATTGGAGACATTGCACTTCTGAATGATGGGGCCATTAAATGGAACTGGAGTGGTAACACAACGCACATAGACATGGGCCAGAGGCCCAGTAAACCACGAACGCAATTTACATAGTTGAGAAACAAAATGGCGTCGGTCACAAGATGGCACGCTATGTTGCTGTCCATCAGCTTACGGTACCATTATGAATAACATCAAATACACTAATGAATATTCAAAATCAAATGTATTCGTGTATTCTTTTTATTCTTCACTGACACTTTAGACATTCACCTAAAACTGAGACGTTGTTTCAACAATAAACACCTGAAGAAAAAACGAACAACCAACTAACTGAATGGCAAGTTTTCGTCGTGCGTCCAAGTAGTTCTTCTGCAATGGTCCGGTTTTCTCGACCAAACTATGACGAATTCTAGGATATCATCATTAATCATTAATTTGTTTTATTTCCAGGTGCCACGTAAACAAACTGAACTCCTTCCACGAACTTCGTGTTCTCCGTAGGTTGTTCACACTTGTAAAAGCGACACAATGTTACCCGTAAATAAATTATATGAACGCCATCAAATGCAAATCTATTGGCTTCCATGATCATGATTTGTAGGATAAAATTCATCGATTAAGGTCGTTCGTATTTGTGTTGCACTCTACAACAGTGTTTGGTAGGAATCAATATCATCGCGTTTTAGATCAGCATCAAGCACTTCGGAACCTTTACAAGCAAGTTCAAAGTCAGAGCAACATAATCGGAGCTACCAAGGTTTCATAGTCAACGATATCAAGGATTATAAATGACAAATCTAAAGCGCAATCAAACGCGGGTGAATAGAAAAAGTCAAATTCTGTATAAGACGATATTTTTTGATCTGTAAAATTTAAGGGCTGTGGTATTCTTCAGGGCTTCCGCGTCTCTACGTGATTGCTTTGAAGTTTAAGCCAGTGCCAGCGGTGACTTGTTAATGTGAATGAATACCAGAGACAACGTTTGAGGCATGTCAGATTAAGCGTCCTGCATCACTATGGCGAAAGCAATAAACGTATAACTCACCAAACCCACATAAATACCGCATCGAAATTCCGCAAGAGCTATTGAAACACCTCAAAAGCCAATCCGCTAGGCTTAACTATTTGATGAACGTGCACAGTCAGAGAGTATGGCAAACTAAACTGAAGAGACAACAAAAATCATTTTTTATTATGTTACTAATAAGTAGTTTGGTATATTAATTAATTTAAAAGGCTCATGTGCGAAGTACTGTGCTTCGGCTGTATTCGAGTTAGCGAGTGAAATGGCGTATCAAGACACAACAAGCGTTGCACCATCTGGGCTACAAAGCCACTCCTGTACCTTTGAAAGTTTGCATTTAGCCTGTATTACCCACTTGTAGCTTCGTAAGCCAGCTGGTAGAGCGGTTGTCGAGTTTGCGTATGCTGTTTCTGTCGCTCGTTCGGATGCGATCGAAGTTAAAAGTTTTCATAACTGGGTCTATCCTACGTTGTAATAGTTTAGCAACCGTGTTCGGAATGGTTGGCTCGAACGGAAGAGAGAGGCGGTCAACATTACTCTGGGACATTGCATCAGTTTGTGATGGTATGCTCTTGAAAATAACCAATCGTTTGATTCGTCACAGAAAACAACCCAGTAACAAACAGAACTTGGTAATTACCCTTGGATTTCACGTAATGTTTCCAACTTTGACGTCAAAAATCCACTCGATGAATTTCATCCCTCATGGGTAATGATGACAACGCGAAAGAAACTTGTAAATAAACAGGAGATTTTATTCTGAAGGCTAGCTACTGGTTTACGCGCAGCTAATTTGATATAATCAGTGCGCAGGCGCTGACATCAGGTTATTGATTCTATTTCGACCTCGTCAGTAGTACTGAGTGTGATTGTTGCTATTCGTAACTGTCATAGTAGCACACATATAGAGGAAATTTCAGTGTTCACTGAATAGCATTAAATGAAACACGCATCATAACACGATTGAAGAGTCGCGGCAACACTAGTTGCTAGCAGGTAATACATCCAAATTTACATATCTGATGGACTAGTCACATTCTATTCAGTTTTTGGTGAACACAAGTGAGAGGACAGCTTGAATCTCTTGTAGTTGTGAACAGCAGAATATGAAATTGAGTTTGAATACTTATACCTCTATTATGTAAATTTGTATTACAAAATATTTACTGTTTGTCATACGACATCAGATAATAAATGTAAAGGGATTGGATTTGACAAAGGCATCGATAGGAAGTCAACTAATGATTCGCACAAGACAATGGCCAGTCAGTACCGACAATGCGAGCAGACTGGTGTGTCAGCGCGAGGACCAGTCAGGATGGCACGCTGCTCTAGCAGCGGATTTTGTTATAACAAACATTGGAGTAAAACAAGTTGTTTAAGTGCTTCGCGCGTTAAAATGAACGAGCCGCCAGAGAAATCGAGCCAACCAATGAGAAAGCCGAAGCGTCAGAACTGATTGTAATTCTTCATTCTACTGATACATCTTGCCTATAAAGTACCCAATAGAAACTCCATGAACTGAGATTTGCTTTGTGCCACGAAAACTGAGTTTTGCTTTCGTTGCGGAAGGTAAAGATTGTTAACAATAGAAAGGATTGTAGTTATGCATTTCTTGAACTCCGCTTTATCAGAATGAAAAAAACAAACAAAGAATTCGAGTTCAGTTTGCTAGATATAGCACTGCAGCGGCCTCGGTTTAAGACGTTTAAACCTAGATGATCTGTGTAACTTCGTGGTCAGTTCAATAATATTCATGGATTAAATGTAAAGTGCTTCAGCAAATGCCAAAAAAGGAGCAGTAAAATTGCATTTATACAATTATCTATTAATAGAGATTGTTCACATTATGTATGTCTGCAAGTCTGGGCTAATCTCAGGTGGTAATGCGTTGTCATGACGAATGAGATAAAACTACTGTCGCTCAAAGTATGTTCAACACTTTTGGTATTGGTATGTTCGCCGAGCTTGCAAACGTTTCATCACCAAACGAGATGACGTCATCACTGCGTATAGGTTTCAGCGTACAGTTTTTGAGCTTGGAGTGAAACGTGGAAAAACTTCACGCGCTGATGATGTCATCTCGTTTGGTGATGAAACGTTTGCAACCTAAATGTCAAGCTCGGCGAAAATACCAATACCAAAACCATCAATCGGAACTATGAATAGCACCACCACTCTTCACACTTACCAGCTATGGTCAACGTATTTGGGTACAAGATTTTTCAAGCAGGTTCTCATTCACAAGAACTGAGCTTTTAAGACCAGAGTTTGAAGAGTTGTGACTGATAACCCTCAGTTGATGATTGGAAGCAGCCAACATCCAAGCGAAGAGACAGTTTGCTACGCACAGCACTTAAGAAAAACCATAATCTTTCTCAGCGACAGAGACAACGTGAGGTTTTACAAGTTGAATATCACTCACAATTGACCGCAGCTGTCGCATTCTCATAGATTTTCTAGCCAGTCCCTCTCACAGAAAGCACTGAACTCAAGTCCCCCTCTTGTTAATACCCATCAGCAAAACTAAAGTCTGGGGGCAGACTGAAATTCCGTGGGAACCCAACAGGTGCGATGTGTTATGTGTACTATTCAGATTATGTCAACCAATTCTCCTGCTAATTACCAGTAAAGTGACATTTTATAGAAAGTTGTGTGTCTATTACCATACAGCAAATTGTCTACTTTCAACTTTAGGTGAATGCCAGTGGCAATCTGGCTAATTCTCAGTAAACATCAAAAAGAACTTTTGTTGTTCGTTACCGGACAAAATGATCTTTTTTGTTTAAGTGACGAAAGTAAGCTTTTTGGATATCATCACGAACACTCGTGGGAGAGTTATTCACGTTTATGATTTCTATAAGTGATGTCTTCCAACCTTATATAAATTTGAAAATAAATATGCTAAGTTTGCGTACATGGTAATTAAACGTCGTCTAAGAAGTTGTGGTTCAAAGTTTTTGTGCCGATCCAATACAAGCGGGGTTTGGTGTGGACTTTGCTCTATCGCGCAAGAAGAATCTGTTCAAGAGAAACATTGTTGAGAACCACGCTAAAAGAAAACGGCGACCCATCGGCATTTGTTGAGCAATTCAGCAAACAAAGGCCGGCCGCCGCGATGTGTTCAACAGTTCCCAAACTAAATGTCTATCTCCGTTTGTTATCCAAAGGTGACATTGCCACTTCGTTGAAAACCCGTCTCACGGCGGTTATGAGACGCACATTGTATGCAGATCAACTGGTCATGCTGTTCACCACCACCCGAATCCTAACACCATCCTTGAAAACACCGCTACCGCTCAACGCCAAATCAGATCATCTACAAATTCTCGTGTGAGTGCCTGGCCACTTACATGGGCAGAACGGAGCGGCAGTTACGTCATCGGGTCAACAAACACACTCCAGTTTGGGTTCACAAAACGCTTGTGGATATCGCAATACTGGGCTTAAGTCACAAGGTAACAAGTCACAGAGAATCGGCGTCAGTGATCGCCGGACACCTGTTGACTTATCGACCCAATTGTAGGTGTTTCAGTTAGCACATGGAAGCCACCCTGCTCACAGAAAAACTTGTTCATCGGTATCAGATTGCCATGGTAACTGAAGGGTATGAATTTGTATAGTGCGTGTGTTTGTGTGGTTGTTGATTTTGTTGTTGAGCTTCACAATGCCCACTGAACTTTTCCATATAAACCAGCAAACTGCAATATGCACCTGATGAGATGCAGCAAAATGTGCTCAAAAGATACATTGTACAAAACTGTTTCTGATTTTTGGAACAGCCATTTCCCGTTGAAAATTTGAATAGAGCAGACAAAAGACTGACATTACACGATTTATGCTCGAGCAGATTTCGCTGCATCTCTACTAGTGTTTACTGCAGACGAGTTAAAATGTACAAAATTCCAAACCACATGACAATAACAAAGGGTCAAACCTCAAAACCAGTTCAGTTGCTACCAAGGCAGCATCAACGTCACAAACAGTTCTTTTTGTACACACAAAATGGGGTGACGGTGTCTGATCGCAGTTGCCTCGAGATATTGTAGCAAACGTTTGTTTCGAGTCGAGAACAGAACACGAAATGACTTTGATGAGTCAATCACATGTTGCGTCATCAACTCGACAGCAAACACCCGGAAGGAGCCAGCGTCATCGATTGCCAAGAATCACTTGATGACGCAACATGTGATTGACTCATCAAAGTCATTTCGTGTTCTGTTCTCGACTCGAAACAAACGTTTGCTACAATATCTCGAGGCAACTGCGATCAGACACCGTCACCCCATTTTGTGTGTACAAAAAGAACTGTTTGTGACGTTGATGCTGCCTTGGTAGCAACTGAACTGGTTTTGAGGTTTGACCCTTTGTTATTGTCATGTGGTTTGGAATTTTGTACATTTTAACTCGTCTGCAGTAAACACTAGTAGAGATGCAGCGAAATCTGCTCGAGCATAAATCGTGTAATGTTTCTGATTTGCCTGTTCAAATTATGTGTTTTTGTCAATAAAAGAAGACGAGAGTAACCAATATTATTTGGGGACAATATGCTAGTTCGTGTGACATTCAGTTTTCAGTATTATCCATGTAATTGTCTGTCAGACCAGTTGCACACGGTTGATGTACCATAGACATGCAACATAATGTGTTCTCTAATGTCGCTTAGTAGACCAGAGCTGAGTGCTTCCGGAAATGGGTTCGGCTCGCTGAAATCTTCGGGAAATAAGCCTTTAGCTTTCAACATAAGAAATTCTCACCACTCCTAGATAATCAAACTGGTATGATTTATGCAGAGGAGCTAGCAACACGTTATCAACTATACTGAGATACACACCGGCTGTTACTTATGTGCGTCCGTCATTTTACAACGCTACTAGTATTTGTCAGGTCTGTGACATATCTAGACAAAACTCATCAATCCGTTAATCGTAAATAACGACTGTGTGTACTATGTCATTTGACACCACAAAAATTCATGATCATGAAGCTAATCGCAATTTTCACGTTTCATAGACAATCAAACTAAAATGATGGTACTTTTGCAATGAGTTTGCCAAGAGCACCTTTGATGTCTTTCTCTAAATGTTGCGGCTACAACTATATCTTGAGAAGGTTTAGCGGGGGTGGCATGATAATATTTGCCACATATAAGCACCATTTCTTCCTGCCTGTTTGTAAACTTGCGACAAGTCAGAGTGCGTACAATACATTGTATAAACGTGTGTGGTTGTTGTTAGCTAAACGGTTCAACCTACCCTGTTCATTCCATATGTTCAACCTTGTAAATTGACGCTGGTGTTGTTCGACTTCAGATGAACGTCATAGGTCGGAGTTTCGTTCATCACAAAGTGTTGGATGGTTAAGTATTTTGTTCTGACTATTCGAGGTCCGCATGAGCTTTACTGATGAACAATTGTGATTAGAGGTTAAGATACAATGATTGGGTCATGCTAAATTTGAGGTCATTGAGGAAGTGATCAGGCTATTGATCCCGCAGACACCAGGACCTGAGTTTTACTCTTCTATCTAACAAAGGTACTTACTTTCAAACAGCTAGGATAAAAGTGTACGTCAAGTATAGCGCTTGGTTTTGAAGTGATTTATGAAGAATATTTATCCGGAGGCAAATGCCGTAAGCAATATATAGTGAGGTTCAAATGACAACAACCAAACATCTAGTCACTGATTACCGCTTACTAGACGGTAACCAGCCTGTCACTGAACAGATATGTGACGGCTGCTTGATTGTCACATTGTAAACAGTCCTCGTCGGTTATAGTGTCACCGTACGCTTTTGTCATTCGTTTAATTTATGCCAGGGTAGCATCTGAAACATCAGGGACAGACTTTTGCAAGTCACTCACGGAATAACTGTTCTTTATTGGAAAACAGTTTCAAGTAAGTTTATTCTCTTCTACTTTCCTGCAACATCCATCAATATTGTTTGGTTCGCTTCATATTGGAAAGAATTAAGTTTACAGGTAATAGGCCAGTGCAACCCATATTTGTTAAATCGCCTAATTGAAGATTCTGGAAGAAACACCTCTGGAATTTTACCGTTCATTATCCCTTCCGACAGACAGGAGATTTCAGAGATGTCGAAAAAGGGCACTTTGTCCACAGCTGTTACACTATTTTCTAGGAAATTTGGTCTGTTTGCAGCCATTCACTACAGCGAATTCCCTGTGTCTTAATAGATCCAACACAGATATTGGGTACAATCAAAATGACTTGAGTTTATTCACTGAGGTAGCACGGCAAGTTACTTATGGGAATTACATCAAGATCAAATCATCAAAGACTCGCATGATGTCACACGTTAGTCATTTCAATTGATGCGCGTTGTTACATATCATTTTTGAAAATCGCATGCGTTACGAATGTTCACCGTCACCGGTAAGAATGAAGCTATCAATTCAATCAATAACCAAAATGACATCTGTTCATTGTAGTTTTAGAGGATAGTTCATTGTTATTATTGAGTGGATATATTTGGAGCCTAGTGTTTAGCAAAAGAAATTCTATAGAGACTTTGCTCATTGTCGTTAGCAACTTACAGCTCGTGGCATTATGTTATAGGGGAATCGATTCACGATCTTGTCTTATCATTTGTACGCAGATCTGCAGTTACCGTTGTTTATAACTCATATGTACCGCGGAGTGCGGAATTATATTGTTTGAAGTGACGGCGTTTTGATCAACCAGAAATACGAGTCCGCCCTGGATTTTTCAACGAATGTCAACGATGGCGAACATTCAACACTTTTTGACTTGGTTCTCTGGTGACGATCCAGGGCCAGCCAGTCACTAAACATCCCGTGAACCAACCCTTTACTGAAGACACAATCCATGTCAAACTGATGGATTGTGAGGAGACGATATTACGAGGTATGTGGCTGGAAAACAATCCGTCTTGGTGGGAGTGATGACGAAAGTCAAAGGTGACGTTATGACGAAGGAAAAAATGTGTGCGTTTCATCGTGACCGTTCACTAGTTTCCGTGGTTTTACGATTGATGCAAGCTATGTGGTTCTTATTGCAAAAGGGTCGCTAATAATTAATGGTCGCTCAGACTAAACTAGCACTAAACTACTTCCGGAAGTGATCGATTGTTGGCATTCGTAAAGGGTGTACATCAATATCCGAACAAAGCTTACCTCTTAAAATGGTAACTCTTCCTTCGGCCCTTCCGTTTACGAACGCCAAACGTTCAAGTATCAATAACCCGCTGATAGTACCAACGGTTAAAACTGCTGAAAGTGGGTTCCGTACTAGTGGAACTAGTGCTGAGAGTTTCAAAAAAGAAAAACTAATTGGGTAAACAGCTTGCATGCACCTACTTGCACCGGACTGAGGTTAATGAACAGTCACCGTTCTTTGAACATGGTTTGGTGGGAGTTTCAATTAAGCCGCAAAGCAGATGAGACAGGGCTTCTCTTCTGATACCATCGATACGTTCATGACTGTGGTAAGCAGTGATCTACTCAGTCAGTATGGATGATCCCTAGTCGCAAAGGCACCTTTAGATTGCAAAAGATTCAGGGCATTTCGATAGATTGTTATTAACAGGAAACTTAATAATATGAGATTGAATGTATTGAACACAGTTTAATTGCAGGTTACGAGAGAGCCACGCTATATACATTCCATTGCTTTACGTTCAAGAATGAATGAAATCTCAGCACTTTCTTCGTCCATTATTGTTGAACAGGATCAAGGGAACTCAACAGGCTACACTCGGTTTTGAGAGACCAATTACGACGCAGTTAAAATCAAAGACTTTAGTAAACGTTTAGAATGTAAATGAGGTTAACCGTTTACAGGAACCGTCTCAGGTTTGTGATTAATTAATTGCAGAACATATTAGATTTACATCTGTGGGCTTTTGTTTGTTCACTTAATTTTTTGTCTGCCCCCCTAGCTGATCGTACTTGGATTATAAATATACCGTAGATCACAGAAAACATCAGTTACTGTTCACCAAGACTTAGTCTGTTCCAAATGAAATGCAGATAAAAGCTGTCACAAGCGTTGCTTAGTGATTTCTTTGAAAGTAAATAATTTGACAATAATGTCGGAGCCGCGATGGTTTATGTACTCAACTTCATAGTGAGGTATTGTAAGCTAAACCGTGCTTCTGAGTACAGTAGTTGATCTTCAGGTTTAGAAGTGGTTCGGCGTGTAGTACTTACATCCGGTGGCTCAGGCAGATTCAAAGATGGAGAAAATCCATCTCAGCATTGCTGCTAGTGACCGACTGAGGGCGCATATCATGTTAGATGGTGAACTGGAGTGGCAAACCTTTCATGTATTTATGTCAAATAATTCGTGTCAAGTGATCGTTGGATTTCCGACGGGTTCAAAAGAACGCACTGTTCTACTGTACTAACACCAATGATGGAAAAAGAAAAGGGTGACCACTTTGGGGATTACCATAGGAAAAACTGATAGGAGAGCTAGTTCAGTAGTTCGTAACCAACTACACAATCAACTGCTTGATAAATTGTCCCTTTGTGGCTAAACATTATTTATCGGCCAAGATAAACTATCGTTGGTCTTTGGAGATGTAGACTGTCAAAACAAGGATGATGTCCATTACCACCATATTTCTGAATGTCGCATAGTTATTACAATAGAACATATCTGAAACAAATTAGTCGGGTTAGCAAAGCTTTTCTTTTTATTAAACTGAGCATTGCTGCACAAGGTTAGATTGCACACTTCAGTTTTCCACTGTTACGAATTATCCGCGTAAACGATGCAGATCATATGCTACTTCAGTTGAATTTCAACAGGATGTTGGCGTACAGTCAGCCATCAAAACGATGACCAGTTCTCCTCACTTTAGCCCTGGATACACCAGCTTGAGTTAAAAAACTTGACGTTTGATAATGTTCAACTCAATAAGTGACTGTCTTGGTGAGACTCAGAGGGTACTGATCCAAAGTATTACCACTCGTAGAGCCAGTCTTCCGAAAACCTGACGAACCGAAATAAGTAGACCGGTTGTAGGAGGTGGACTTTGGAATGATCTTTGATTTATAGTTAAGGTGGTTTTTAGAATGAGTCACCTTCATCTTTGTATTAAGCGTCCAACCGAAAAACATCACTAAGAAGCGTTTGGCAAAATCACTTGGAAGTAACCTGATTTATTCACCAATTTGATGTAGAAAATTAATATATAATAGTCTTAAGGTCCTCATTGGGTAGGTGTGAATAGCATGAAATATAAATGGCTTCGTATAAGTGGGATAAACGTTCAACGGAAATTGGTTTTGCAGCTGGAAGTTAGTGGTACGCTCCAGTTTGGTAAGATCAGTGAACCCGGTTATACTGGCATCCCGTTCCGTTCATTCCTTGTAGACTGCGTACACAATGCAGGTCACATGCAACGTCTGTGTGAGGCATTCAGCGGATAGCGATCGATCTGTGTCAGCATTCCATAGCACCCGACTTGAGAATGCAGTCATTTGTTTTGCTCGCTGCCGCACCACACAGAACACAATATATCGGTACCTGAACAGAATGAATATCTGGTTAGTTCAAACAAGGTAAACGGATTTAAACACGAACGTGCGAACAACCATTTTACTGAATAACTGGTAATTTTGGCAGGTACAAAGCTGGCTAGTCCTTGGAGAGTTGAGTTCAGGCAAATTTAAATGAGAGAGGAATCGCAAATGCTGGCAGTCATAAACAGTGAGAAGACTGGTGTTTAAGACATACACTGTTCAGTGTAGACCAACAGAAAACTTTACCTCCAATGATCACTAGATTCTTTTAAACTGACGGAATTCCTATCCGGAAAATAAAACTGGACTGCAAGTTGTCTTCAATAAGTTAGAGGGCAACACAGTATGGTAAAGGAACATCTACAAACATAACATTAACTTGTGTAATGTAATACAATTCCCTACAAGAAGGCTCCTAACGGCGAAAATTTCATTGTCTATCGGTAGTCATTTTCCACATATTGGACATCCATGATGAATGTTCCTTATCTATTGTATTGCTTTGCTTTTTTCCCGAAAACTTGAATAACTTTTGTTTCAACAAGTTAGAGCGGAATTTTGTTTAATATGAATTGACAGTTACTCATAATTAATAGCGTCTCTCACATTCTCAAAAACTTTTCCTCCAGCCACCTCCGTAAAGAAGCACTAGATTCGAGTTTCACTGTTGTTGAAGCATTTCAGCAAAATATGTCATCGTCACTGTCGGGATTCCAACTCATATCCTGCATTCATAATGCCACCGTATTAACCACTGCGCTATTAATAAACAAAACTGTTATTATTTGCTGTTAATCAGAATGCGTTTTGCAGTTTCATCCGAAAGGAACGTCCTTGATGTGTGACCATCGGTTACACTTAAGAGAACCGTTAATGTGTCTCCTACTGAAGCAATCGGATATGTTAGCATTACGCAAAAACGAACGTAGCATAATCAAAGCTTTGGCACTCCATGCTAATAGGAAGTATTACCATTTTTGTTGACTCACATGAGCCCTCCGCATCATCTGGTAGGATTGAGTTCTCAAGAATAGTGCCAGTTCTTTAACTGGCTAAGTTATGTGGCCCAAACCATAAAGGGTGCACTTTGCAAGGGTGTGCTATAAGATAAACAACTGGACTTTGGTGAGCTGATAATCAGTTTGTATCAAAGGAATACGTAGTTATGTAAAATGAAGAATGTTAGTACCAAATAACAATCTGATGCATTATGAAGGGGGACCAGTGGAATTTCGGACATTAGGAAACAGCAGTCAACAGTGCACAACAAAGACCAGAGTTGGGGACGAACTATTCACATTGGAAGGCAGCAAATCACACCACTATGTCAAAAGCAGTTAGAAGGCCTAAATAATGTAAGGAAAACAAAGTTTTATTTTTCAGAGTCAGTCCACTTGCATGTAGCAAGTGCCGCGACGTTATGAGGACAAAGATAAGACAGAAAGGCAAGCATTGAATACGCATGTATGCGCGTAAGTATTCTCTGGATGACACGACGGGTGAAGTAGCTCAGAAATCGTTTTACATACATCTTTGACTTCAGTTTCCATGAGGTGCCAATAGGGAAAATAAGATTACCAAACATGCGGGTTTACTCGTTAAAAGTGAGCAATGTGTAACGTGCGGTCGAAAACAGCAAGCGCGTATTGATTGAATTTGCATTATCTAACAGTGTGTGCTGTTGTCTTGTTGATGCCGTTTTAGGTTTTTTTTGTGTGAGTCGTGTTTGTGGCCTACTGGACCTTTGGTTCATATTTGGTTGTGTTGGTTCCTTTTACAGGGCTGTTTGTGGAACTCCTACTTCGGAAGAACGCTGTTCTTCGGTGTCTTCACGTTGCCCCAAAGTTGGGCCACGTGTGTTGCGGACAACTAGGATAGAAACGGCTGGCTTGCATGTTACAAGTGATGCAGAGATGCCTGTTGCCTCTGATCAACTCAACGGTTGTCTTTGATATTTCGTCTTCATTCGAAGGTTCTTCCTTTAACACTTGTGTCTGCCCGTTGTTGTTCAGGTTGACATTCGGAGTTCGATTAAAGTTGTCATATCTGCGAAGTCGCCGACATAATTTCTCCAAAAATTACGCGCGCATCATTTTTCGAATTCAAAATTTGTTTTATTTACCCCAAATGAAGACGTAACTGAGATGAATCTTTTCAGTGTTTCCTAAGAAAAAAGGAAAATCACCCCAATTTTAGTTTTTAACCCTTAATTAACCCAAAACTCTCATACCCTCCAGGCCTATTCATTTAGATTCATTTAGGAATGAACCAATGCACATTCAGTGCTAGCTGCATAGGGAGATATTCAAGCACAGTCATTCTTGTACTCGGTAGCAACTGGAGCTCGTTTTAAATACGTGTTCTATTATGCACGTGCATACGGTGACATAAAAGTTAACGCATTAAGTTTTATTTGCGCCGAGTGTGAACAGTGCTCAGTAAACTATTCATGTACACGACAATCGGAGAGGTACTCGTTAGAGAAGGTTAGTAATCAGTAGCTCACCTGTCTGGTCCTGAGGAACGCATAATCATTTTGACTTCATTGACCAAGTTTTTACATAAATTGGCCGCTCGAACAGGATTGTATTCCTGCGCTGACTGAGCGAGGGCTCGGACTTCCAACAGTGATTCCAACTGGGGTTGCAGTGCGAGTGGTTGAAACACATACGGTGGGCCCAATTGGTAGGTCTGTGGTCTTATACGCAAGCTGAACGATGCCGAACTAAGACTGGTGGCTGGACAGAAAAACAACGGACATTTCAAATTCACGGAAGTGTTGGAGACTGCATAACCACTCTTCTATCTGAATGTCACATTATCGTTAAAACCGAGTTCAGTGTATTTGAAATGCGTGCACTCATCTTATTAGGCGCATCCCGAGGTTACTCGGCAGCCTTGTTTTACGTTCAAGTTTCGTTCTAGGTTTAACAGCCGTGTACGGGATAGGCAGAATGGTGATAGTAAATCGTACATCTGAAAGAACGAATTTGGTAACTTCATGCCTAATTCGACCAGAATGAGCGCAGAAGAACGGAATTATCTTCAGACGGTTTTTTTCTTCACTTGTGTAGTTAACTGAAACCGGCGTTCAACCGCGGAGACCTCGTGAATTCACAGAAGGTGACCTTGCAGCATCTATTATGTTCGATCCATTAAACTACGAACAAAAGGTGGTCAATATATTCATTGGCTTAACTATCAATCACTTAGATAGTTGATAGACATGCAACCGTGACCTGCGTTGGCACCAAAATCTCTGACAGAGTGGGTGTCCTTAGGTGTCAGATTTCTAATGATAAATAAACTTTTTATACTTTCTGTTAACTAGCAAATGAACGGGCGGCGGATTATAATGTTACTGGGCACCTGTCTAGCTTATTTAGGGACACTTTCGGTTCGGTAAACGTCAGACTTCGTTGCACATTTTATCCAAGTGAGTTGGACACTTGTAATCTGACTCATGCATGTTTGTCAAGCAAGGAACAGTTTGTACCAGCAAACTTTTGGCCAATTACTCAATTTTCGGTGATTGCACAAAACATTTTCAAAAATGCTGGACTGCCTAATTATCATGAACCACGTCCATTTAACAGCAGTTGAGGCAACGTATTTAGACAGTAACCAAAGGTGATCGGACATTTATCCCTGTTTCTCACATATCATCAACACACGTTGGTAATGACTTGATTCCCGTCAGCAAGGTAGTGTGTAGCCCAGCACCTTGTATGAAAACACGCGTTTTGCAATCTGAAGGCCCTGAATCAAGTTTGTGCGAATCTTTTCGAGTGTAGGTTGGAACATTAACGTCCTTTCGTGATAGAGAACATTGTGGTAGATTTTGTGTTTCTTCAACTCATTACGGTGAAACAACCCAGTACAGCTTGGATCGAATAGAAAAAAATCGAGGGTAAGGTTCCTCAGATCTGCACTCTCATGTTGATCATACCTGGGAATGTTGTGGTGATACTTGTTTGACTCTAACAAATGCATCTTCTAATCTTGCTAGAACAACGCGATGATCACAATTTCTTTTGGATATTCTTGCTTGTGTGATTCTTACTACCCATCAGGGAAAATTCCACAAACCTAATACTTGGGTTTGAATTGGGGCACAATAAGGTAGCCAGTTTTATGTTTTTATGGGATTCCTCAATCTGGACGGTCAATGAAACGTTGTCACAGATCGGCTTGCATTGATCGGGAAACTCGGAATTTGGTTTATAAGACTGAGGTGCGTTTCTCTACACAGTTTAAGTGAGAAATCGAGTCAACCAGTATAATCATCAATTAACTCAAGTTTTTAAATGAATGTTTCTCACTGTAACTGGTAAACACTTATAGATGGAATGTAATTCAACGGTCGAATGTAAGGTTACGCCTTTACTGCTTACTACTTGCCAGTGGCCATTATTCTTTCAAGACTGA
>LUCH01000280.1:67916-146623 GCA_013368495.1 Paragonimus heterotremus | reverse complement strand
TAGAATAAACCAAAGTGTTGAGTCACTGTTGGATGCCAAACAGCTGAGTGCTGAACACTGTCACGTGTCTATCAATTATCTGATTGGATTGACCTTTTGACTTGTATGGAAAAATTTGTAATTTTGTAGACTTATGTGACAAGAACAAACAAGTCAAGAAGGTCACGTCTCACAAGACTGTAGTCTGTGAGTTGATAATCACTAAAAGCGTTGCCTGCCAACACCTCAGAATTACTAGTAAAAACGTTCTGACGTAAATATGTTTGGAATACTCACATTTAGTAATAGCTGTTATGCGGTGATTCCACTGTTCATCAGGGTGTTTGTACGAAAACTTCGTAACAGTTTATGGCTTTTCATGTCTGAACCAGTTAGAATAATATCGTACTTATGTGGAAATCTCTATCAGGAGTTTACTGTAAGAGAAATAACTAAATCCCGCAATTATATATATATATATATATCATACTATAAGTTTAATGGATCTGCTTAGCTTAACTGCTCAGCAAAATGATTAGTTGAATCAAGCTAGAGGAAGTGGCAGAGATCATCCGGCTCGTCTCAAGTCAAATTATTCCGGTTGATTGTATAATACTTATGATAAAATTTTTCCTATGTAATTAAATGCAGAATTTGGTTTGCTACAGCAGCAAGGAGAACGATGATAATAGTCTTGACAGTGAGATACTTTCCACATCTCAAAAACGTTTTGATAAATTTGTGTAATTAAGCAGAAATCTTTCAGTGAAACAAAAAATCACAATGCGTTGTCTACGATTGATCATATAAACAGAGAAACTGGAATTTTGCAGCTTAGGTTTCTGGTTTCTGGTGCATTGTAGATAAACTGATTGAATTCTGAATATACCTATAACAAACAAGTTAATTTATTCAAATACTTCCTTATTCTCTGAACATATATCAGTTTGTTTTGAAAGGTCTTCAATAAAACAGTCTTGCAAAAACACTTACACAGTTTAGACAATCTGCTCTGTCTGTGACTTCTCAAACCACCTTCAGTCAACGCAGCCAGAAATTTATGCGTCATCTTTTTGGCTGCAAATATTCCCAGTATAGAGATTCCTGGTTTGCTAGAAGATGGTGTAATTTGCCCGGATTTGCGAAAAGGAGTCACAACGCTAGCGGATTCGCAAAATGTTAACTGGCGTCCAGATTCTGTGAGGTGACGTGGCGCACACATTGCAATCGACTGATCATCTGACAGAGATACGTGGGGCGCCGGTGAAAGGCTTGCACGTAGATTTTGAGATTGTCTAGAATGACCGGAGAGATTCGGTTGAATGTCGTGCTCTACAGAATAGGGACAATTTCAACATCATATTAGAATCATGAATGCTTGTTGATGGGTAGTCATTTGGCTATTATTTACTTGGTTTGCAAGCGGTGTATCTTCAAGTTGTGATTTTTCGTCACTCAATTTCGAAAGTTGTACGAAATCATACTGTTTTGTAAAAAAAGGAATTTTGACAAGAAATTCCTGGATTCACTTACTTTACTTTGTACCTCACTGATGTGTAAAAAGCCTGCTTAGTGCAATTCGGAGCCCCTGGGAATAAACTTTTCATTCCTGTATCGAAGCAAATCCTAAATCCTGGGTATACCGTCGGGAGAGACTTGATTCACACAGTCATGAAGATCACTGGTTTGGTTACTTCGCTGTGAAGTCGCCTATCTAGTACATATATATATATATATATATATATATATATGGTAGCCTCATGTTGTGAGTATGCTTAGAAGACCAATGTTTTAAAACAGCTTGAAGAGTGAAACAGCTATCACCGGTTGGTCTTCAGCATGAGTCCCTCGCTGCGCAGTTCATTCCTATCTAAAAATGGGTGAAAATTTTCCACAGATCATGAAGGTTTGTTCACGTAAGTAACTCTTTACAAACGAATCAACCAAACTCAGATAAACCAGTCATTCATGAACACGTTATTTCAGTTGCTGAGCTTATTGCCATCAGTTTGGTGAAGGTTACTATCAACTGAAGCTGATAAAAAGACAGTTAACAATAGGTCACTTCGAAAGATACCAAAGTAAATGCATCTCGCAGTTCTCCGGCTCCATGATGAGCCATCATCTGAAAACCAATGCATTCCTTGGTTCTCTTTATCCTGAAGAAGACTGGCATTGGTTTTAAGCTTTCATATGTAATCTATCCAAGTGCGATTTGCGGTCAAAGGTCCGTATACCTGGCAGAAGATGCAATCATAATCTACGAAATCCTTCTCACGAAAGATCACCTACCAGTAAACCTGCTTCCAACAAGTGAGGATTAGCGTTTAGGATGTTATTACTCAAACCGAGGGTATGGAACACGTGCACTTCCATGCAGGTGGGAATTCAAACTTAGGGGCAGTGCAATTTAGAATGACCTATAAAGCATTTGATGGAGCTGAAGAAAATATTCGACCAGCACCTGTGTGAAAAACAAACCATATTACATCTTGTCTGATTATCTTTCTAGCCCGTACTCCTGAATTACTAAATAGGCCTATTACGTTACTTTGGCATGTTTTAATTTCAGGTCTGCTAGCCAGTAGCTTTCTTTACGATTAACATTCGTTTTAGGTTCGTAAACTGCACAGCACAAGTTAATCTCGATCGGACAAAGAAACCGCAGGCAAAAGTTAGTTTTCGAAGGGACCTGATAGACTTGCGGATAAAAATTGAATTTACCATTGTTGACATTTAAAAACCGGTTATACAGAAGGCAGACCTGAGTAATTTACTGACTTAACTGAGCTCAGATACTTCAAAACCCAAAAAAGATCCGTGAAAGACGATTGGCATAGGCATCCGTTTATTGGGCACTCCCGTAAAGGTCACATCAAAAATTAGACCACGAACGCGTACACTCATTTGCGCGACAGATATACGCACACACACATTGGGTGACCGTACGTTGTTACGTGCCTTGGTGAAACTTCTGCCATAGCGCGTACACACCATTCCGATAGTCTCTTCTTGTCCGTCGTCTTCCTGGCGTTCGGAGCTTGTCTTTTTGTTCCTGAATGTCGCCTGTGGGTGACATGTTACTTGTGAGTGGTGTACTACTCACAACGAAACTGCCTGACATACAACAATATTCCGCTCGGCGTGCTGTTTTGTTATGCACTTCTGCCTCACCCTCATGGTCTACATTTTCTTGTCTTAGGCATGAGGTGTCGTTAGATGCCAAACGCAATCACATATCTTTCTTCTTTCGGGAGAATTTCTTCCAAAATCTACACATTCAATGCATCTGGAGGCTTCCTCGTCTAGTTATTGTGTATTCATTTTGTTTGGCTATATGGTTCAAGTTAATTTTAAGTTATTATAGAAACCGTCACACCTTAATTTAGTATTTTGTTACTGCGCTTTAACTGGTACACATCAGTCCCTTTAATTTGCCCATCCTTTCCGGTGACCCTTCTTCATTTTGGCATGCACTGGTATCCTAAGCATTACGTTTAGTTTGTTTTGTTGTCTGATTATCCGAAGGTTGTAGCCTGGGTGCAACTTGTTGGTTGGCTCTTAAGGCCTGCGCTCACACATGTGCTAATATTCTCCTGAGCGTGACAAACCCGTCCGGCGACGTTCAGGTATGGGCAGCTATTGGCTGGACATTAAAACAGCCTAAGTGGCCAGGTTATGAACATCAAAGAATGGAGGCTGACCTAATAATTTGTGGTACAGGTTTTGGTCACCACATGAATCCTGACCAACAATGGTGATAAAAACTAACAACACAATTTAGTGAAGACTATATGATGTCGTGACACTTTGCTAGCTTGTAGTTTTCAAGAGTTAGACGCCTGTAATAGCCAAGTGGATTGAGAATCATGACTGTTGCAAATAGATGGTGCTATTTTTGAAGTTTGTTTAACGTTGAATAGATGGTAAAGTCTGCTTGAACGTAGCGGTTTATAAGTCTGATTGTGGTGAGTTAAAGTTGTGAGTTTAATATCGTTGTAGCGATCTGGAGATTTCACTGGCTTGACTGCGATTTGATGTGTGCAATAGTTCCAAAATTCATTTTCGCATAATGTACATAAGCTATTAGGACAGCTAGTATGTTCTGTTTCGTCCGATTTTTTATCCGCATGTTATGTGACTGTGGCCCGAACTCGAGAAATTACTTCCGGTCTACTTGCTGGTCAATGGCCGGTCTCTAAGCTCCCTATCTGACATCCTTGTCGGTGCCGTTTACAGCGCTATACTAGACTGCCTGTACATTCCGCCAAAGAAGTACTCGATCTCTGCTGTCAACGGTCTTTTTGTATATCAGCTATAGTATGTTTGCATCTGGATAAAACTACTTAATGCGCCATGCGCCAAAACGTGATAAAAAACTGTCGTTCTTCAAGTTTCTAAACTTACATAAATTATGAGACTGATCTGAGCGGTTGACACCCGGTACTACTGTACCCACCAGTAGCTATTTACAACGCATTGACTATAATAGCGTCGAACGGGTCAGATAGCGTGAGCCTCTTGTAGCATGCACTTCATTGTGATGATTGAATTACTGGATCTCATGAATGTCGTTACCGTTTGATAACTACAACGGTAGTCAGCGGTAGGTAGCTGAACGCTGTCTGAACCAGCATGTGCATACTGAGACCAATAACACAAGTACGTCTTCTGTTTAGAATGAGTAACATCATAAGACTAGCGATTCAATCGAATGGACATTTTTGATAGTTCAGCTGAAGGTCTTCTAAATGGCCAGCGCGATCGGCTTGGTCCAACTACTTATACATAATCAAATTGCTATCATATGCCCGTAGGGTGTAATTGCAAATCGCAATTCAGTACTTTATCTAGGCCTTACTGTTGAACAGTGACGAACTTATGTGTGTGTGCTCAGCAAGGTAATTTCGTTAAACTTCTTGCGAATCTCAGACAGGCTGTGTTGTACGGCTTATAGAAAGATAAGAAATGGTAAGGCCGTTTTTCAAACTAGTAATTTGATAATCTTAATTACCTGAAGAAAATCAAGAACGGAAATGAAAAATGAAATCTGTCTTTGGTTATGGGAAATGGAAATAAAATTTAGGGATTATATTTTCCGCATACTTTCTAAGCATACCGGGTGAAGAACTAACTGAACCATATATCCTTGACAGTTGGGGAAGTTTAATTTTCAAGGTTTCATGTGGAATATCCTCATGATTTGTTTTATGAGTAGGTTGTATACAACGTACATATATCTAGAAAACGGAGTCGAATACTTGCTCATTTATTAAATATTGTTTTTGTATTATGATTTACTAATCGCGCTTACTTGCACTTTTTCCGATGGATAATCGCTTCACGCCTTGTGCTAAAGAAATGAGTCGCAGTCTGCTCGAACTTGTCTGTGATTGTTCTGCATTTTGGATGTTTTGACTTGAATGCCTGGCTCGCGGGGACTTGGGCTGACTCGTACCTCCCGGTTCCGTTGTGCATTGTGATGCAGTCAAAGTCATTTCTCCTCACGAATGAAAAATCTGTAACTGACAGATGATTACTACTGGACGGTCGTCACACAGGAAAACATGCATTGTTTGTACCACTTACTACGAAATAATATTAAAACGTAATTTCATTTCTTGCTAATTAGGGTCGTCATAAATCGTGATAATGAAAATTTACTTGACATCCACCCCTTCTAAGCGAAATAACGGAGATGGTCGCAAACGAGGCCTTTGAAAAATTTAGTAAATAGCAATATACCGCTGTAAGTTATTTGGAACATAGTTCTGTCACATCACTTCCAAGACATTTAATGTGTCACTGTACCCTTCACAATAACTGTGAAATGAGTTTACCTAGCTCTTACACTTATATCCATCCGCTTCACGCATTTGTTTGAAATACGTCTTTGCACATTGCTGGTCACAAGTTCGTGAAAGCGCAGCACATATTTTATGGATTTTGTCATTACCAGTTTTGTGTAGCTGGGGTTCAAAGATTGCATAACTAAAATTTACTCATTTTCCTCCCGATGGCTGCTCATTTTTGTCAACATTGAGTTTGGGTGTGCTTGAAGAATCTAAACATTTTTCTCATTCGTTACTACACCCGCAAACGTACACAGATAGTTATTTGTACTGGATTTTCTGAGGCTGTTAAGCACATACTTTGTTCTCCAAGGCTGAACGATTGTTCGTTGCCCTAGATGACAGATTTGTGTCGTACTCATCGTTTAAAGTCGGTAAAATATAAAGAAAAACTCAAAGAAAATTAACTTTGGGGTGATGTGGAATGTTATCCTATACTCAGGTGTGTTTGTTCGGAAGTCGAACAGATATCTTTTTCAAAACCACTAAAGTTGGTGTCCCGTGGCATAGCTGACAGTCCGTTTCCATTTGGAGTCCAGCAAACTTCAAATTTAGCCATGTAATTATGAACAGTTCAGAGGTCACTGAGCGCTCGGAATGCATAGGCATGTCCAACGGCGTGTTCATGGAGCACGTTAACCTTTCTTTGTTTCGTGTCTGTGTGTGTGCGAGATTGGATGGTGAAACCACATACGTCAGTGAGAGTAATTCGTGGTTTTATGTCGACCTTCTTAGTTAACCCACCAGGATTAAGTTCTAAATCAATAATTTACCGATGATGACTAGTCGGAGATTTTGATTGATAGAAGTTAAGCATTACGTACTGTTGCTTACGACTTCGGCATTCTCATCGCTTTCTTCAGGCATTCTTTCTCGAAACGAAGCAGGATATCAATGCCACTGGCATCATTCCCCTACCTGCGAAAGTGACTGTCAGTAATTTTGTTCGAAATACAAAGCGTAGTAGATGCACTGTCACTGAGTAAACTCGTCGGCCTCATATTCATATTTCCATAGTGTTGATTCCGAGATAGTCTTCATAACCACTTATCCAGTAAACTGCACCTTTTTCAGTTTAAGATATAATGATGCCATTTTTGCTTGTCTGAATATCAGTTTAAGGTGTCCTGAGGGGGTTCTGTGAATTTTATTGGAGAACGGGTTCGCACTGCTAATGTACCCGTGGGTAGTTTAACAGCCGCAGGGATTGGTTGGTTCTTACGGGGTGCGAGAACACGGTAACTAAGCTGACGGGGATGCATGTTAACATGTACACAATGAGCACTGCGAGCGTGGGTGTGTTTGCACGGCGCAGAAGGCATACGAACATCTCTGGTACATCGGTCTCCTGTTAGTGGGTGCATCAGCGACCTACTAAAGTTGGTCCGGTCTTCGGTCGTTGTCGTCCAAACAGGCGGATAGATCCGGCAAGCTATTTCTCGGCTGCTAGAGCCATAGCCAATAGGGAAGCAGTTTTACGGTTTCCAGGATAGCTGAAGGTAAGTTTGACACAGCCAGAATAATACCGATCCTCCATGACGCACGGGCTCAGATACGAAATCCAGCTTCCAAACTAACAATGCTTACCAATTAAACTGGCCTCCTAGTCGACTCGCATGAGCAAACGGTTCCAACACACTGTTATAACTACAGCCAATTCAGCTGGAACGGGAGTGAATGCGCATTTCTGGTCAGTTTGCTTGGCTACACCGTTCCAGTGTTTTAGCCACTGCGGTCCATGTTCGATAACACCTGTTTGCTAAACACATCTCTGTAACACTTTCGGCGCCTGTAAAAAAATTCTGGACTGGGAACCAGCATGCATCTATAAGTGCAAGTGGACAAAGTAAAAGTGCATCACTTCCACAACGAACTGTGTTCTCGAGGGGAATATCTAACCAAACATTGGATAAGACAAAGCTGCATTCATAATGGCAACATACATGTAACTTACCGAAAGAGGGATCAGAAGTTACAATTTTTCTGTAGAATCTGAAGCAGGTCAAGCTGCGTTTTCCGATCTATCGCGCCGTTTGTAGACTGTGACAACATTTTATAGTCACGCTACAAAAACAATTAGCGTTGCTTGTAACATCCCACTTTTGTGTCCATGTTATTGAGTCCTATCGGTATTTCTTATTTAACTCTTTTATCCATGCCGTGCCATGATGTTGCTGCGTTGTTGAGGTCGAGGTGCACAGCTCGTTCAAACATACCCTCATTGCAGTGTTTTGTTCTCTGGCAACCTGCGTTGTCTTGATAAACACTGTGCATGAATTAACCAGGACTAAATATTATGCGGAAACCGGAACACAATGGTGGGTCGCGATTAAGATGACAATGTATGGTTTTATAAGAAACAGCCACTAATTCCTAGACAATTTTTTACTCTTCAGTTAATAGAAAGTACTGGACAACATTAATTAACCCAACAGGTTTGCTTATATCCTCGTTGCGAACAGGCGGCATACCCGAACGATAAAGCAAAACGAAACACACAAGCTCATAGGCCTGATGTTTCAACTACGTTTTTTCGTTACCAGAGATGACGCATGTTTACAAAAACAAGATGTACCTTTGCTATCTTGCGTGATTTCGAATCAACAACATTATAGGCTGGGGAGGAAGTGTCACTCAAGTATGCGAAACTCTGTGTGGTCTTCGGCAGGTTGCTTTCAGCAAAGTGGAGTGGAGATATTCCAACCCTGATATTGCTGTAAAGCGCATTCCACGCAAGCTGCCTGGGTCAGTTAAATTGTTTTGAGTGGTATAGAGATCTTCGCGGTAGGGAGTGAGCAAGACAATGTCGTCTGTCTGTCATCTTAAAGTCAGAAAGAATCTCAACAGTAATCTCATTGGATTTCTGAAGAACACTTCCCAGAGTGTCGTCCATGAAAAAATGAACAGGGGGGAATCGGACAACACTAGCGAACACCACTAGAATTGATCGGCACCCCAGATAGTTGTCCATAACCTGTCATCCAGCCCGTAGGGTGAAAATACAACAATCTGGACAACTTCAAATACTTCCTTGTCGCTCCTTTGTGAGGGAGGCAGTTTCGCAGAATTTTACGTTCATCCGAATCGATGACAGCTTCGTGTCCGAAAGTATGGCGACTATCGACTGCTTGTAAAAGTTTTGGTGCTCCAAGATTCTACCCAGGGTTGAAATTTCGTCAGCCCACTCTTCATCAGACCAGAATCCTGCCTGTTATTCACGCATCCCATTTTCACAGAACTCAATGAGCTGACGTAATATGAAGTCGGTTGGTAACTTGTACGCAACGGATACCAAACTGATGCCTTTATGATTACCACGTAGACTCCGGACCCCTTTTTTGAAAACAAGAATTACTGTTGATAAGCTCCAATCATCAGGTACTTTTTTAAGTACCCAAATCACCTAAAGAAGGTTTGTCAATTCTTATATCAACCTCTTTCTATCATCCTCAAAAAGGTAAGCCAGAGGTCGATATGATCAGGTAGCCTTGCTACGCTTCAACAATTCGTGTTTCAGGGTCACCACTGTTTCTGATAAAGTACCGTCTGCAGTAGAGTACCTGACCATTTGAGCCCCGTCGTCAATGTAGTCCAACTGAGGCCTGCTGAAAGCACTGCTAAACGTTCAACTTACTCATCAACTTGGCGCGACTTGTTGGAGATAAGTGAACAATCTTTTTTACACACGGTTTCATTCACACCGATTCGACAGCTTGTGCAACAACTGGTGGGGGAGAAAAACTTTCTGCCATTCCCAACTAAAAAGGCTTGCTCCATTTCGTTCGGCGGTCAGACCAAGTTGTGGTCACGGCTTGTTTTCGAACTTTTAGTCATTGTGTTTGGGCTGTCGACCGTAGACATTCTGTACACATCTAACGGCGTTTTATCACAAGTTTTATCTCCTTGGCCGAACCCCAAGTCCTTTGCAACCACATAGCTCACTCACTATAGTGTTCAACTGATTGGTGTCACTTGTAACTGGCTTATCCAAACCCTGATAACACTGCAGAAATGATCGTTGTGGATCACTGCTTGAACAAGTAGTGACTAGCGGGGTATGACGAGAGATGGGTTGGTGTGAGAATGATCCTGGACTTGTAATCTCCTTGCTGTGTGAAGCTGTATAAGCCTTGGCGACAAAATCTTTTCGGTACGACCGCGTACCGCCCGGCTCGTGTTCCTGCGTCCGGGCGCGATGTATTTTTTCTGGCTCGTTTCAAACTCTTTTTTATGTAAGAGGGCCTGATGGCTTTTTGGTTTGACTGTTTGTGACCAATAACAGCCTCAAACCATGAGCAGGATAATATGTGCGAGTAAAGGGATGCGAGACAGGATGGTACAGAAACCAACTGTATCAGACGAACTGTGCTTACCAGCCGTGTAGCGTACGGGGCTCTTTATTGAGGTCACTTTGCAGTTCGGAATGTAGAGTAAAATGTCACTAGACGTCGAACCGCGTTGAGGCATCAAACATGATGTGTCAACGCGGTTACTATCGGAGATAAAGACAAACTGCATCAAAACTGTATCACATAGGTGTCCTGTCAAGAGGAGGGGTATAATACACAACGTCTGACAAACTATCACGGATGTCCTGGATGTGGCAGTTTGCGAGTTACTGCTCACAGAGATTCAGTTATGAGAAATTTACTCAGTTACAAAATTTTGCGCGATTCCCACTCTATTTTGACGAAGAAATTCTACTTAGATGTCATAAGTATACTGGAGATGGAAACGCTTAGATGGCCAATTATCTAGAGATGAACTCAAGCGAGTAACGATACTAAACTTAAAAACTTCATATCACAGAGAAAGCGCAAACATCAAGTCCCGGACTTGAAAAGTTACATCTCATAGCATGTTACTGACTAAGGTTTTGAAGACTGCGGACCTTTAAAGCGTCATTATTGATCAGTTGGAAGGCTTAGGAAGAACAGCAATATTGGGGGTCAAGATAAAATGAGAACGTGGTAATCGATGACCTATTGAATTGTTGGTGAAAGGATAATTGCCGCTACTTGTGAGTCGTTTAGATTGAGAAAAGGGATTGATTTAGAGGGCACCATCCCGAATTTTTGATTTAACGTCTGACCTATGAGACAATAAAGGATCGAGCTTTTCTGGGGGTAATGCCCACAGAGCAAGTGACTGTAAGGTCAATTTCGTTTGGCAGTGAAAGAATCGCGTAAAACCACAGAGTAGTGATGATTAATTCTGATCACTGCTGCAAGTAATTGATGTGCTCAAAACGACATCAGACGTTCAAATGTTACTAAGTGGTTTTTAACAGCAGTTGGCAATACGTCAGCGGTCTCGGTCAGCCACTCTTTGTCTTTCATTCACTGGAAAACTGTGCGGCAACCTTAAAAAGCTCTGTGCTATATGCTCATAGGTCATATAGCAAAAGTAGCTGTACATACCACCCTGTGATTATACCTGATTTCCATCTGACTGCCCCTGTTCACTTTATCCAACATGATTCTACTTGGCGGGACCGAAGTTCCAGTCAACATAGTCCCCCAGTTCGACGAGGTTTACATACTTGTCTATCAGCACAACGTAACAGAATAGGTGTGTCCAGAAATGTGAAAGACGAAATGTTAGGTCCAGCTGCAATAAACCAACCAAATTATAGGATTGTTGAATAGACGGCACAAATTCTTTATTATTATCGCTCGACGACAACACGAACAATCAAGTTTCTGAAGCTGTAGGGGTAACTGGTAGCAGTTTTACTCATTAAATCCCATTCCCCAATACTACAAATGATAGGTATTTTTACAAGCTTGCACTGTGTAGGTTACTGACAAATGAGTGATGTTAACCAGGCACAATACAATTTGAACAAGTACTCTGATTATGCGGACTATCCGAATGCATTTATGTCTAAATGGATTGCGAGGTGGTTCTATGTAAGAAAACTCATCTGCGTTGATTCTAGCGTTTGTTGATGACGACAAACGTTAGTAATGGTTTGTCAGGCATTTCGGTTGATTTGATGAAATAGCTACGGTTTACTGGCTTGGGAAGGAGTGATTGGAAATAACTGTTCATCACATCTTTGCTATGACATGGAAAGATAAATAAAACTCTGGGAACCCTCTGAACGTGAACGATTCGATTATGGTAACTTGAAAAAACCTTTCTTTGAAACTCGGGTAATTGAATAAATGGGGCATTTTGAAACAGATTTAAGAGTACCTCCAAACGAAATTTAAGTCTCACACAATCTTTCCGTGCAGATTACCCCACTTACGTCTCCATCTAAATAATCCCAATTCAAACCAAAACCTTTGGGTTAAGTTGGACTCAACAATATCAGTACGTCCTGGGATCTCAGAAGGTCAATAATCTGGATTCATCAAATCGATACAGTTATTGTTTTAAACGAGAAGTGACTGTGACATCACTTACGAATTTTTCAAATAAAGAATGGTTTCAGCACAAATAATTGCCATGAGAATGTTTAGTTTTCTTGAAATACTAAGAGAAGTTGTCCAAATCCGAAATTTATACTCTAATAAAATTGTTTGCAATGAAGATTTTGAACTTCTACAACTTTGTAATAGCTTTGTGACATGCATAATAGGTATGTGTAATGTATTGTGTGGATTTTGAAAGGATAACGTTGTCTGGCATTATTTGCTGTCCTCTACAGTTTACTAGACTTTGACGGCGTGGGTTATTTTTAAACGCACAGTCAGCTTGCTAACCGTTGAAGATGATGTAGGTTTACGACCAGCATTCTTGCAGTTGACATTGGCTGGCTGGGAACATTATCGTTGGATAGGTTAACCTTCACAACACCATGTTTGACTCGCCAACCAAAGAAAAGACAGCCGGTGATTTCTTTTCTCATCATCTAGGTCTTTTGAGAGCCACTAGCATAATCTGCAGCTCACTGCACTGGCAGATTGCCCGTATTGCACTTTAGTCGCATAAACGATAGCTTTTTCGATGCGTTACGGTGGTGGTATCTGCGTTTTATGCTCACTTTATGCGCATGTTTTTGGAATGCTTTTTTTTAGGCCAGAATTCGTCAAACGGTCTAATTGGATGCATTCAACTGAGGCGCCAGATTTTCAGGTGTCTTTTCGAGCCACTAAATAGTGCTTGTGCGCTGGTTCAGTGCATAGTCTGCAGGGCATATGCAAATTACGCATCTTCGTCCTAATTTTTCTGCAGAGTACTTCATTTTAGATTACTGATGAGTAGTCGAGGATTTGGTTAATTTCAGGTTGAAGATCACCAACAATTGATCGCAGCTGTTGCCCCTTTCGAAAGGAAACACTAGACTCGAGTTTCGCTCTCATTAGAGCTCGTCAGCAGTGCATCTCCTCGCCACTACCAGGATTTGAACCACGGACACGCTGTTCATGAGGCAAACGTGTTAGCCACTGCGCCATTGATCTCACATTAGGGAAGATCGAATAATCATATGTGAACGCCCAAACACTTTCTCTTGTGAGTAATGATCAGGTTGCCCGATCGTCTCGAAATGGAGACAGAACACAAACGGAGACACACTCTTTAAATAAACCAAATCCCCGACTACTCATCAGTAATCTAAAATATCGCCTAGCAGGTTTATTGAGATCGGAGATTTCGACCTGTCTAGGAAGTCCTAATCACGAGGTTATCCGTTGGAGTTAACAGACGGTAACTGTGTCTCCATTTCGAGACGTTCGGGCAACCTGATCATTACTCACAAGCGAAAGTGGTTGAGTGTTCACATATGACAATTCGGTCGTGCCTAACGTGAGGTCAATGACGCAGTGGTAAACACGGTCGCCTCGTGAACAGCGTGTCCGTGGTTCAAGTCCCGGCAGTGGCGATGATATGCACTACTGACGAGCTCTAATGAGAGCTAAACTCGAGTCTAGTGCTTTCTTTCGAAAGGGGCCGACTGGGAAGTCTATGGGGATGCGACAGCTACTTCATTTTACTGTGCTCTATTTGAGAATCTATTAGTCATTACTGTTTCTTTGCTGATAGGTTCGTGGAAGGCTGCTTTATGGAACTGATCTATGTTAGCTATGGTGCTGAGATAATTGAGCTTTTTTACTAGTCCGCAGGTATTGTCGACAGTGTAGGGAGGTGAATGAAATTAGTAATTTGGGTCATGGTACATTTTGCTCTTTATATCTATGGTTAAGTACTTTTATCCCTAAGTGAACATGATGGTAATGATAGGACTGAGTAGATTTACGTTATTTATGCTGCTTGAAACGCGTCAACTTCAAACACCCTTAATGTTATCTTTCCAGCAATTCATTAATGGTTAACACCGATGTGTGCAATTTCTATACAACTATACTACGTGGACTGGGCCCTAGTTCACATTTAAAACTAGGTGTAAAAATTGTACCCACTCTTCGTTAAAACATTCGGGCCTAAACTTGAACTATTCATGTCAATAAGACTAAGACTTATCACACATTCAAGCAGAAAATAAAAGTGGACTGGCTCTCACAAAAAGCATTTACATTGCTCTCATTGCTTTGCTTCGTATCCCTACTTAGGGTTTCCTGAAATAAAATTCAAGATCTCTGCCGTTTATGGTTCAGCGGTGTCTTTTATAATTCATTTCTATTGGCTTACATACCAAACAGTCTGACTATTCAATGAAACAACATATATAGGAAGTGTGAGAGCAAGCGGATAACTCTTTTTTTACTTTGGTGCTTAGCTGGCGGGCGAGTATATTAGTTAGAGTATTCCATCAATCAGAAGACATTCTGAGGGTGTTAAGAGTGGTTCTTTGATGAAAGTGTATCATCTTGTAAGTGAGGACATTTAGATCCTACGGAATCTAGTCAACATCTGATGGAACTGACCTAACCGCGAGCAATACCTAATTGGCTTGGACGACAGAACGCTTGACTAACTGGTTTACATTATTGTTACACTAAGCGATATCTGTTAGTGAAGCAGGGCAACGGCAGTATCTGCTACATTTGCTTGTTTGTGGACCATTGGTTCATGTTTTGTGTATGACATTCAAGGACTTATTACACCAGTCAGTTACCTAGTGAGGAATCTTTTGTATATCATGAAATAGTTTCTTCTTGTACGTCTCATCTCCTTGGATACACTGCACCCTTATGTATCACGTTGCACTTTTTGTGTACCTGTTGTGGCTCAAGATTAAATCGAGGGTATTCATGGAACATTTACAGCGGGCGCCTTTGACGACTAAAGCTATCAAACCTCCAGCTTTAAATTTGCGCCATTCATGCAAACGCACGTTTTTTGTACGACAGTTACTAATGATCATATAAGGCTACAAATTATACTCTATTGCATTTCTGTTTACACTCTGGGTAAAACATGATCCACCTTCGTGCCTAGAACACTGCGCACAAGGCAACTAGCACAGATTTCCGTAGGAGACGATCGGTATATTCAAGTTTTCCAGAGCCGTTCCACCTTCAATGAGGATCAGTTCAAATTCGTTGTATTGTGTTTCAACTATCCCAAATGTATTACTTGTTCGTGCCAGTAAAAACGTATTCAATAAATTCCAGATCACTTTTGTTTAGTGACCGGATTTCAGTCTGTACTCGGACAAAATTAACACAATCCCAGTGTTTGAACTCTTCTATCAGCAATGTGTGTGTTGTCGCCTTAGTTTTACGTGCATACTTTATCACCCAGCCGCTTAAAGGGAAACTTTATTGACCAGTGCGCCTTCCACTTCACAGTTTGTCGCCAAACTGATGTTTTATTCTCAATCGGTGCATCGAGCTAAGTGGAACGTTGCGTTAAGCAAACCAATGAGATTACACGCTGGGTTGAGTGGGGGCTAATTAATTTAACGACCCCAGTTCAGCAACAGTCATGTGACAACTGTTTTTAGATTGCACAACAAGTAGGCTTCAGTGGTTTTCAAGTGGACTTAGATCGAACCGACACAGTACTCACTCTAAAGCATTTAAACTATGAAGTGAGGCACGAATTCTTGCAAGAAACTGGCCACAGTTAACAGACGTGGCTAGAAGTTGGCAAAACAGTATTCCCAGTTTTGTCCATTATTCAGTGTAGCCAGTTCACTAGCGTGTACCGCTGTGAACATAACACAGGCACTCGGCGTTTAGCCTACATTAGGTCTCTCAGCAAAGCACTGCGCCGGTTTGATACTTAATTCCAACACGGACTTCTGCTAATAAATTACCACTGGGATGTTCGGGATAAAAGAGACAGTGACAAGTGGAACGTATTTTGTTTACTCATGTATGTGGTAGGTTGATTCTCTAATCCTTCGGTGATCAATCCAGAAACAGTAGCTGAACGTTCTCTTGGTCATTTCTGTTGAAACGCTGGAAACAAGCGTGTTTCAATTACTGCCAAAGAATTGGTTGTTGAGACAAGCACTACTGTGCGCCTGTCCCGATTTGCTGGAGGTAACAATTATCACCCTCACTGATATACAGTCATAACGACTGATTTCATGAGAGAGTATGAACGGCAAATGTTGACCTCCGGAGTTGTTCAGCACCCTATCATGTACTCAGCTTTGTTTACGTTCATTTCGAAATGTTGTCTTTTGGAAAATTACTGAAGCCTGCATTTTCTTCATACTAAAGGTGGAAGAATGTCTCGGTTACTTTGTTTTAGTGGCGCATTAACATCTATTTCTGACCTCCCAAGAAAAAATCTGGCCTACTGTTGGACATTTATTTACAAATGAAAGAAGTTCGTAGCTGGCGGTGTGATTTCCTAGTACAAATTTTGATTGAAGGTTGCCTTGTGTTTACATCATCTTTTTCCAGGCTGACTTATTAGAGAGCCGCGGTTATTTATACAGATGCTCTTTTATGTTTAGAAGCATTCACAAAGTCTTCAATCTAGCTGTAAATAGTTCCAGCAGTTGCTTTTATGTCACTTTTGGACAATTTAGTGTTTGTTACCGTAGGAATATCTGTGAAATGTTCGACAAACTTAAAAGTAAGCCAACAGGTGTCTATGACCTGATACACAAGCATTGGGATGAGTTGTCTACTACTGACACTTAACAGATGGCTTGCCGTCAAAATTAACGTTTCCGCTGTCTCAGAATGCAAAGAAACCTATGGTTTGAGTTTTTCAGTAATAAAAATTGGTAGAAGTACTTTGTGGGTTTGTTTCAAACAGGGGGCGAACTCCGCGTGTGGTGGTAGTCTTAGATGTACTAGCGCTGACGGCATAGTATAATGGGATAAACAACACATTCTCTATAAACTATTGCTATAACACACGCCAGGCTAACGGCTTCATCAAACAGCTTACGAAACACAGACCACTCTGCCGCATACAAATTCCCTGATTATAACGTACATTCTGGTTCAGTGTCATGTTTTTCTTTTACGCGATAACAACAACCATGTCCTCTTGATGTATCACCGAAATACTAGACGGTACATAGGCGAAAATGTCAAGCACCACGTTAATGCTGTATTCTGGAATCCGTACTTTCACTCAGTTACGTTTGTTAACCCCGGTTCTGTCACATCAAATATTTGCGATGATCCGAATATAAGTGTACCAAAAGGGTACAGGACAAACTATCTCGTTTACATTCCACGCAGATTAGTGCATCGACTTTTTGATTGCCTTAACGCGCTCGAAGCCATCTTTCGCTATCTGCTGAAATCCAACTTCGAAAAAAAGCCTATTGTGGAATACTGACTCTTTGACATTTAAAAATCGGTTGTCATGTCTGGAAAGAACAAGGGGTAAATTGTGTTGTTCCAGATAAACGTGAAAAGCAACGTCCTTACCTCCAACTGAAATAAAAAAAAATCAAATTAAGTGGATTAGATGTACGCATATTAAATGTTTTCCCATACAAATCAGTTGGTTTGCCGTACGCAAGTCTTATCCTCTAGAACCATGCCAGCTGAGAGAGAGAAGGAACGTGTAAAGTAAAATGCCATCAACGTCAATGTTTACTTAAACCGCCGACTATTGTCTACTGATTTTGCCACGCTGAGTGATCAACTTTTATAGAACTAGAGGATAAGATTAAAAGCACTACAGCTTTATCAGGTCCGGGACTTTAATACAATGCACTTTGCATGAAACCAGTATTTTAATAGGAACAAGTTCTATACAAGTACCATTCTATAGGAAGCAGTAAGAAACCTACTAGAAGCATGGTTCCGAGCAGTCAGTTCCCTAACATATATGTCGGGCACTTTGACATGGTGATAATCCTTTCCCATCACAGTGTCCATCCCCTATTCGTCGAGCGACTGCCCACCTTTTCCTTCAGGGACGGTCAACTTGGCAGAGAGCATTGTGTAGCAGTGTGAGTGTTAGAGCTACCGCGAAGCAAACTACAAATGGAAATCACATTTTGTCCTGCTAATTACCACTTGGTTGTTGTGCTGACTCCTTTGAGTAATATACTGTTTCTGAACGCGCCAATAAACTTACGACCAAATTTCACTGAGCACAGTGTGAATTCTTTGATTCTGAATTACGCGACAGAGTCAAACGTGGGAAATGGTCCAAAGTGAATGTACAGTATCCCCTTTTAATGAAACGTTTTTACAAGTCAGACTTCATTTTACTGAACAACTGAATTTTTATTACTGAAAGTAGTAGGAGATGTGATTTTTATACACTTTGAACACCACGCACAATTGGTCATAGATGTCGCATCACCATAGAATTTCCATTTGGCCACTTACGAAAAAAGGCACTAGACTCGAGTTTCGCTCTCATTAGACCTCGTCAGTAGTACATATCCTTGCCACGGCCAGGGCTAGAACTCCGGCCACGCTCTCATGAGACAGTCGGGTTTAACAATGCGCCATTGACCTCACATTCGGCATGACCGAATTATCGTCGCATGTGAACGCTCATACACTTTCGTTAGTGAGTAATGATCAAGTTACCCGGTTGTCTCAATGAGAGACACAGTAACTGTTCTATTAGCTCCAGTCGATGACCCCTTGACTAAGACTTCTCTCCAAGTTGAAATCACAGAAATCCCTGATTTGTGCAGTGGCAGCTTGACTACTGATGAGTGGTAAGGAATTCTGGTTTTACTATAGATTGAGATTACTCAAAATTGATTGCAGCTGTCGCATTCCCTCAGACTTCTCAGGTGGCCAATTTCAGTTGTGAATGACGTCCAATGTATATGGAAACCAAAGTTTCGTACTACTCATCAGTAATCAAAATACTGCTCACATATGGCCGGAATTCTAGTCCCGTCAGTGGCATAAATATGCACTACTGACAAGTTGTAATAAGGGCGAAAATCGAGTCTAGTGCTTCTTTTTGAAAGGGATTGACCGGAAATTCTACGAGAATGCGACAGCTGGGAAAAAGTGTGGATGTTCAATCTGTAGTTGGATTTTCAATTAAATCTGAAATTATCCGTTAAATTAAGAGCGAGCTAATACTCAGAAGTGTGTAGCATACATACATAAAAATAATGGAGTAACCAGATTACCTGATTTACATGATGAAACAAGTGCTTTTTTTAACAGTCATTGAAGTAGCACAACAAATAACAAGGAATGTTTACCGTTCATGAGATAACGAGAAGGAAACACACTGGCTGAGAACGTTATGTTTTGGGTGTCGATGTTCATAAAGCTTACACTAGGAAAATTAATCACACGCAGAAGATGAGATATGAACTTTGACGAAGTAGAAGATACTGATACGGTCAAGTAGATAAACGAATGAGATAGGTGAGTGGTGCCTTTGCTAGTAAGGATGATATCCACAAAATTGAACGATATATGAATTTGGAGAGGATGCACATTTGTGTGAGTCTGGTAATTAAATGTTTGTGTTTGATCGGATTTTGTAATCCAGAATGAAGGAAATATCAGATTAAACTATTTGCATTAATAACTTTAATGGCAGACTATACTTTGACATCGAAATATTGTGAGGAATTAATGTTTAGATAGCTCTTTGATGACCAGCAAAATAACTCAACTTCTTTCGATATTTGTGCATACATGAACCAAAAACGATATCATCGGAACTCTTGCTAATAAATGCCTCTTTTGATAAAGACTAGTGTCAGAATGCAGAAGCAAAACAAATATAGACATAATATCATATGTTGAATGATACCAGGATTGTTGGAGAATGAGGGCAATTGTTCCCTCTTACGATTAAAACCACAAGGTTGTGAAACTTTTGGAAATACATTTTATACGAGGGAATCAATTCACTATTAGGATCCACAAACAGTACTGAAGAGCAAAGCAAGTGCTAACATTAGATAACATGAAACATGAAATCCGCTGAGTACTAAGTACATCGGTTAGGTCAGTGATTAATCTGTGCTAAATCTGATTGAGCCTACTTATCGTATTTTTAAAAGGAGAGTCTCTTCAAAATCTTTCAGGTGGCTGGGCGAGCAGGTACACGTTTGAGATGTAAGCTATTCTGTGTTGCGTTTGTAGTAATGCGGATATTTTCCAAGTGTGTGAAAGTTTCCATCGTATGTGAAATGCGAGAACGTGGTGGACAGTAGCAATCCAGTAGTCACAACAAATGTACCAAAGATTTTGTGAATAGCTGTGTTGTAGTGAAGAATAGCTCAAACATACATATTACAAATGACAAGTGATCTCGAAATCACTCGTCCGGTTAAAATATTATTTTGGCTGAAAAGAAATCTTTGCACAGGATCCCATAGATTCGGGTGACAAGGTGAACGTAACCAGTTTTATCCACCTGCTCTGTTCTACAGAGGTCACTGTTCTTAAAATATATTATTCTTCCATCGCTAGTTGATAGGACCAGGTATTCAGTTGTTTTATATTGTTTAAAGACATTGACTGAATGAATAAAATGGGTTACAACAATTTGTTCTATGTTTATCAGGATTTTTCTACAGATCGAATTTGGTTCCGCTTTACATTAAGAATACTTTGAACGGCTATGTGCACGTGATAATGTGCCAAACTCTTTCCCAGGTACCTTGTACTTATTCAACAAACGTTTTCCACAGACAACTGGGCATTCAAAACTCTCACATTAAGGACTGAGGAAAACCAATGATATTCTTATCAGAGTACATGATAATTTTGTTACATTTATTTGCTCAGAATACACGCTGTCTGACTGATAAACCCACCTCGAATTGCTACTTCTATACTTAGCATGTTCGATTTATGAAAACTTGTTTTCCGCGATGGGTTTTTGAATGAGGAGGATGGAAGTTCTATGTCACACGATTTATGTTCGGATTTGTTGTATATTCACAACTGTACTAAGGAGACTGTATTCGCAGTTGAGTAAACCAATGTGAAAATCCATGGTAATGACAACTCTACGAACAACTTTCGCTGAAAGTACAGCACGGGTTCATCCATCCTGATAGCAACACATTCAGCATACCATAATGCGACGTTAACTGCAGGAATTGAGATGCGGCTACAGGATCACTTTGATGTTGGGTCTTCAGAATGTGTCATGCATTGGGTTAGGCAGGGTCTTTCTCTCATTAGCTCGTCTGTGATGTCATGTATTCACATGATCTGTTTGGTTTGTTTTGGGATATGTATCTAACTCAGTTTATCAGCTGATGCACATTCCTGTCTACGACGGATGATCCCTATCCACATCATGAATACATCATGTATACCACTGTGCCTGAGTAACTCGGAATACTTCGAAAATATCACTGAGAAATCTTTGTTGGATATTCTCGAAAAAACTAAGCTGACGGTAATGAATCAGTTGGCGCAGATGATCACTTCTATAGGGAAGACGAAAAAATGTTGGCTTTTCTATACCACATCAGTTAAGGATTTTAAAACGCGGTTTTGTTTAAAGATTGAAGTAGATGGTTTGGAGTACCGAGTTTGTCATAATTAATAAAACTTTTTATGTTTATTCACATTAGTCTATAAAGTGGTAATAGAAAAGCTTTACAAAATAATGTTTCGACTTACAAGCTGATAAAAAACTTCACCTGATCTGTAGTCTGTTACACTTATTTCACCCAAGTTAGTCTTTCTGAATGAGTGTGTGAAGAGGAACTATGACGACGGACTAGGAGCTGTCATGGTACCCGATACACTTGAAACAACCAATGGATGATATGATATTTGCATAAACGTGCAAACATACATGGTCGATCAACATCAACTAATCTGGTTGGCACAGCTATTAGGCTTCATGCTAAATTAAAATTGGGTGGAAAGATTGGTTGAAACACCAGCATCATAAGTTGTTGGTCTGTACTTATTCAAAAAGATCTGTGAACAGTTCTGGAGGCTTGTGTCTACTAAAACTTCTCACTGTGAGTTGGTAAGATGGTCCTGTTACGTTTCCATTCTTTCGTTAGTAAACTCAAAGGAATCTTCATAAAACGGGACTCAACTCTTTATACATTAGAGCATTTCTTGATAACAGGTGTTCGGATTGATTTTTTAAGAGTTCCTTGTGTTGTTGTACGATGGGAACACCAGTTTGCTAAGGTTCAAAAAACAGTTCTTTTGACAACACACTAGTTACCAACTTTTGCTCATGGTTGTACATATAACAAATTAATTTAGCGCAGCATCTTTTACGTGGTTTCTGTTTTACTTGGGTTCAGCTTGGTTGTGAAAAGTTGTTTCATTTACCAAAGTGCATTACATTTGTTTCAAGTTTCAGACACCTGACTGATGACAGTGAATAAGTCGTATACCCCACCTACCTTTCCTCCATACTACTAAAACCCTTTTAAACATCAATACATATTTTCTCCTAGGTTTTATAAACGTGTTAATACAAATTATTTTAGGGTGACCCGTTATTATCATAAGGAAAATTTTTTGCAAGATAACTGGGACTGCTGAATCGAACTTGCCGGCTTGTCTGAGACAATGAATATTCGGGATGAATATATAAATGTTTATTTGATGTACCATCACTGTTTGTAGATAAAAATTTGGGAGAATATACCAAAGTTCTGCCTTCCAATGCGAGATGGGATAATGTATAAACTGAAATGTCTGAAAATTAATTCCAATAACTGTTGCTACGTTGTACCAAAGCTTCAGTTTCGCCTCCCAAATTTCAGCTTGCAGACAATTTAATTTAACGCTATAGATAGGTAGCTTGACAATATCCTGGAAGATATTTTTATGGCAAAGTATAAGAAGCAAGTTGCAGAACAGTAATGTTTAGAACAGCCACACAGACGATACGTCGATGATATTTTTTTCATCGCAGACAATCGACTGAAAGCACAGAGAATAATGGATTGAGTAAATTCTTGGTACCCAAACATACATTAGGACGTGAGGGGTAAAAATAAAACATTTTACAGTTGATTTAATTCAACGAAGTGTCCATTGCAAGGGCACTCGGACAGGTCAGTACCTGCATGCTGAAAGTTTTCAACTTGGAGTCCATATACAAAGTTTGACGCATACGTTGTTTGGTCGGGCCAGGCATATTTATACTGAAGCTACAGTTCAGGAATAGATGTTTTTGAGAGACTACCCTGCATTTGAACGGTTGCCCTAAGCCGTTTATTACAAGATTCAAACAACCGTCTGACAGTGTAATTCTACCTGACACAGCGTCCAAAAGGCCGGTAGTCCTTCGCCTTCTGTTTAAAGACAATGATGTCTGCCAACCAGTTCACCACCTTCTGGTCAGTTTTATCGTAAGAACGTAGAATGTGGTTTCCCGCTGGTCTTGTTTAAAACATTCCGGATTTCGACGCTCTATGTGAGACAACCGGCACCCAAAGGAGCCACAGTGAAGGTGATTTATGAATATCGATGTAAATACGAAGCATCCTACATAGGCAGGGCTGAGCGCCGTTTGTGGACCCGGTTGATGAAGCATACCCCGAGGGGAGTCAAAAAGCAGACCACGCAAACACATGACAACACAGGTAGGCATTGATTCAAGAAGCCCGCATCATTCAGTGAACAGTTTACTCTGACGACACAAAACCGAGGCAATCCTACAACGGTATTTCGTATTATGTAGAAGCTGTTATTATCCAAAGGTTCAAACCTGTGTTGTCGGTTCATAAACGACTCTTTCTGGAATTGTCTTCAGCACGGTAATAACTGTAAACTCCGAAATCTGGCATTCTCTGGTACCTCGTTTGTTTTCTCGTATCAGTATACAGATGGTCTATCACATACACTTTCAAGGTAGCAACAAAACTTGTCTGGACGAACGACCATCCCGAGAATGTATAACAAGATGAGGTATGCAATTTCCTTATTAACGTAACGGAAGTAATTAGATCATAACCTTCAGCCAATATAGAGGCAGTGAGTACGCTTGATTACCACTTATTCTGAGAGCCCCAAAACATACAGATTTTCATTTAATGGTAAGACCGGACGAAAGGTGAACAGGTCCGCTACAAAGCTTGTTGGGATTAGGTGTTTCTGTATCGATTATATCAGGTTTTTGTTTGCAAGTAGATGTGTTGCGTCAAAGTCAACAGAAGTGTTGAGAATAAAGTTGCTAATTATTCTCGCAGTGGTTACTATTCGGAATCTCAGCATTTTTAACAGCTCCATCGGTAGACAGTCTGGAAAGCATTCTCATTGCAAACAGAATGTTTGGAGTCTGGCACATAATGCAAAAACGCATATGGAACTGTGTCATTTGTACCAACGTTCAGCCGCACAGGATGATGTTCACATGTTTTGTCAGTAAGTCACACTGTAATACGACCAAGGTATGATGCTGAAAATGCAGAGAAAGAGGCATTCACAATGATATGTTATAAAACATAGGCATTTAATAACACTTCAGAGTGACTATTGTGGACCTTCATTGTCCTCCTGTTAATGAGATTCAATTTGGAGCGACGATTATGTAATTGTTAGCAAACAGTCAGTCCGCAACCCTTACTGGCCCATTCTGGTTATTATTTTTGAAAGGCATATTTCACCGTTGATTTGTTGATTTCGTAAATTCATTCAATATTTTCTCTGGCAAATAGATACCGTGCAAAGTTTACAAGATCTCACAACACTGAGTTTAAGAACAGCGAGCCATAATGGATATACTTTTTGCAGTTCAAAAATACCTATCTGGCTAACGATTACAAACACAAATTAGCTTCATATAGATTGAACCTCACTCACAATTGATCGCAGCTGTCGTATTCTCGTAGAATTTCCAGTCGGCCTTGTCAGGAGGCGCATTTCCTAATGAAGTAGCTCAAGCAAATCACGTCTTATTGACTGACCGATCCAGCTTCGAGTCAGTTGATTTGTTTTAGCTCTTTCAGTTAATCAGATTGTAGCCGCACGAGCAAACGGTTGTAGGTTATCTGAACTGTTTTCTGGCGTTCATTTTCTCATGCCCCCTACAACGTGATTCGTTCTAACGCTCTGACTGCCATATGTGACTGTCTCGTCGGCGTGCGCCTCGACGGCCATGTATAATACTAGTTTCGCCCTGTAAGTTTAGAGTCTCTGTGGCCTAATTCTGACTCGTTTCGACCTTCCCATAAACATTGCTATCACATCCATTCTCTCTCATGATTCTGAGTCAGGCGTTTGAGCACATACCAAAAACGAAGATCTAATAGGCCCCTTTCAAAAAGGAGCACTAGACCCGAGTTTTGCTCTCATTAGAACTCGTCGGTAGTGCCTATCCTTGCCACGGCCAGGACTAGAACTCCGGCTACGTTTTTCATGAAGCAGCCATCTTTACCACTGCGTCATTGACATCACATTCGGCATGACCGAATTACCATCTCATGTGAACGCCCAAACGCTGTCGCCTGTGAGTAATGATCAGGTTGTCCGATCGCTTCGAGAGGAGACACAGTAACTGTCCTATTAACTCCAATCGATGACCCCTCGACTAGGACTTCTGTCTAAGTTGAAATCGCAGAAATCATTATCTTCTTGAATGGTATTTTGATTACTGATGAGTAGTTTTACTATAGGTTTTAATATAGATTGAAATTACTCATAACTGATCGAAGCTTTCGCATTACCGTGGACTTTCCAGTCGGCCTCGTTCAAAAGTCTAGGACAACGCGTCAGTTGCAATCAATCATGGGTGAAGTTCAATCTATATGAAAACCAAAATCCCATACTACTCATCACTAATCAATATTAGCCTCCATTATAGCTGCTGTGTATGCGGCTACGCACTAGTGCATAGGTTAAACCATCAAAGGATCAATGCTTGATAATTACGAGTGTGTTTGGTCCAACTATTTGCAATCCTCATTATGGCCTATTTGCTGACAGTTACAGCTGTGTTTACACAAGCAGTACAGTTCGATTACTACATCAGCCAGTGTCCGAAAATCATGCGAAACGATTGATACTACCATTTATGCACCAACTTCACTTAGTTAATCAGATCCCCGGAATCCTAAACCTTCGATTACTAAACATCTGGTTACAGGTGGCACCAACTTCATCTGGTCCGCTGTTTCAAGATACTATTGTATACTCGAAGCCGAACTTGTGAGTTACTCACGCAGAAATGTTCAATCCAACCTGGTCATCGGCACTTTGTACATGAGTGAGTCTGAGAAAACATCTAAAGTTACTGTGGTCATAATCAAGTGATATTTGATACAAGTTTGTGCATTTACATTCAATACTTCTCCTTGTCTTTCGAATACGCTTATTGTGTTTGTGGCATATCATCCCTTCTGAGAGAGAATGATCAAGCAATGAGTAGTAATCGCAAGAGGAGATAGGACAAAGTAATTCCGTGGCGTGTTAAACAATCTTCTATAGACTTCAGCCTTCAGATTACATCTTTGGTATTGTGTTTTAACACAAGGATGTTTGCTGACCTCTGGTTCCTACCTAAGTTTTCTAGTTCATTATAGCCAGAAAGTAGAACCTGAAACATAACAGCGCAGCCATCGCTATCACAGGCCATACCAATAGAGTCATAGTGCAGCCGATTTACTCAGATGGACTCTGTCTCGTCAGTGAGCTTTTCGATTTCTCACTGTTTAGTCCAGAAAACTTGACTTTCTGCCTATGCTAATCTTCTTTGGAGTTGATGCCGAAACAGACGGAACAAGCGACTCAACAACCGTTAAGTTGACCAAAATGTTTCTCGAAGTATCTGCTTCACAAATCATATCGAAACGTCCAATTTGAACATCGGACCAATTCATGGGCACTCAGGAGGATTTGCTCATGTGTCAACCGGATAGTTTTACTCTCATCCTCATTTCGTGAAGTACTGGGGTTTTATACTTCGTTGGCTATTAAAATGTGATGAGTTTAATTGAGAAATAAGAGAGTGTAATTTTTGACGTTCGCAATAACACGACCATCCGTCATTTGTTCGAGATGTCTAGATGGCATCCTGTGTCTGTTTTCTACCGTTGTCAAGTCATCATCAAACAGCACGATGTTTTTAACTCGATTCATGTCTCATAGCCTGATCACTCTGGTAGATATCCTTTATTAGTAGGAGGTGATTGGAACTTTTATCTCTTCACTCTTGTAATGTTTCAGGTCAACATGGTTTTGCTGCTACTGTAATACTTGAGGTGTGCTGTAGACATAAAACCCACGAAACCTACCTACTTAGCGTTTCCGGGACTTCTCTTGATACAACTGTGGCAACAACTTTGAGAATAATAGACTTCCAGACAAACTATTTCACTAGGTCAATTGTTAAGAAAATCAGCTAAAGTGAGGTGTTATTACTAAAGTTCACAAGGGTTTATGAACACGAATTGAAAACAGATAATTGTGCAAATATTAGTGAAGAGCTTTAGGGTGTGTTTGCAGTGAACATCGGCCAAGTGAACGAAAATTGAAACATTTCCAGTAATATTTCATCCGGCAGCTGACACCGTAAAAGACCGAAGGTTGAAGCTATGATGATTCAGTCCTGACCCAGTCTGAATCAAACGCTGCCATATGATAATGGAGTTCAACTTCTGTTTCCTAGTGTTCCCAACGTCTCTCTCATACCATTGGTTCCAGATCAACTTAAAACGACAGGCACGAGAGACGGTTGCAGCTGTTAATTATGAGACACGGTCGAAACAGAAGGGCGTTTTATAGAGTCCTCAGCTGTTTCTCTAGATTGGGAGGTATACTTGGCTCAAATTCAGACTAATTTTTATGAACTAACAATCTCCAATAGAAGCGTAATGTAACTTGAATTATGTAAATCTTGATTTATAGGTGCAAACGCGGTTATGGCAAAATTTTAGTTCATGCATATATTCTGGACAAGCTCCACTCTTAATTAGGAAGTGGAGTTGTGAATAGCGTTGGAGAATAGCTATGACTGCCAATCATTGGTGCGAGCTGCTGTGGTTGCTAGCTGAGATGTACTGGTTACTCACGCCTAATGTGAGGTCACTAACGCACTGTTAAAAACAGTATCCTTGTGAACTCATAGATCGGAATTCACTGCCCGTTCGCAGTAAAGATATGTAACACAGATGAATTTCACACAAGAGTATAACTTTAGTTTAGTGTTCTTCTCAAACGAAATCTCTTTATGAACGCAGATGTTTGAAGTGCATATGTTGGCAGTAAATTTCTGGATTCAGTTCCAATGTATGGAAGGACAAACACATCCAAAATAAGGTCAGAATGGTCGTACATGAACATTCTTTCCCAAATATTTTGAAAACCACCCTTTTGGATTGATGACACGAAGTGCACGGTTGATATAACAATGTCTAACACGCGCAGACGGGTAGACAATGTTACTAGTGGCTTGCTAGGTTGAAGTGTTGATCTTGATAGCTGTTCATCAGCGAAGGAAAACGGATGCCTAGCTGTCGTTGGGTCGAATCCAGTCAAAGACGAGATTTTTAGCAATTTCCAGCCTTCTACATTATTTGGTGTGCTTCCTTAAAACAATAAAATGACTATTTGTCTACCTACAGAACATTGCAGTCACTCAGCGGTGACGGTTGAGATGCTCATGCGTTTCACACGTCTTGTCTATTTGGCGGTCATCGGATGGGTAGTTTTGAATGACTCTGATTGAGAAGCCTTGTGTCTATAAAATCTATTGTGGTAATTATTTTGTGTATACCAACTTAGCCACTCAAACAAAACCGGATACCTCGTAACTTATAATTTCCTTCCCACTTGGGAGTGAAGTGATAAGCTTTGGGTTGTATGTTAACGGGTGACCGCCACCGGGTAAAATCAGTAAGAGAAAATTTTTTCACCATGTGCAACTTTACTACAAAGAGTTACACGGGGTTGGTAGACTTTCGTCATGAATCACTCCGAATTCTTCATATTGACAGTGGGTCATCTAACTGCAAAGACTGCAGTAAAATCTGGGTGGTGTTCACGTTGTGAAGATCCTCATGTCGGAGCCCCGTATAATGGGCAGCAGTATCACTCGTGTGATCAAAATAACTTTTGATAATCAAGCGATCAACCAGGTTCAACTTGAAATGGAAACTGTGGTTACGTTTTGTCGTGGCTGGTAGTCATTCGTGAGAAGCTTATGAATGTTTGACAAAAAAGATTAGGGCGACAAGAAGAATAAAGTAACAGACTGTGCTAAAGTGCTCATACCGGGAAGTAACCTAATCAAAGGCTCGTTGTTAATTGGTTTTATGTACCATTTCTTTTATATCTTGTCTGTTTGACAGAACTTTCAAATTTTGTAGTTTGGTAGACAGCACGCAGTTGTGTTGAATATATCTAACAAATGTGTGCTAGAAAGTTCGAGAAAGTGACTTAAAGCTTTTTTTGACCCCATTAATGTGAATGGACACAGTCCACTTCGGATCGCCAGTTTGCATTGGCTGGGGCCATGAGAGCTCGAAATACTGTTTTGTAATTCTTCATGGTAATCACCCTTAACCAAACATTCCGCGATCGGTTTTGTTCTTAATTGGATTAATCAGGTAGAGATAGTTGGAATGGAGGATTCAACCGGCTATCTTTCGCCTTATGAGAAAAAGATTTGAGTAAATACCACACAGACTCCTTCGTCACGGGCGATGTTTATATATATATAACATTATAAATTTATACATATATAACTTTACATAAATAACTATTGGTTAAACGGATTGGGGCATTGTTTCGTGAAAGAAAAGGGTAGCCAGACTAATCCCTAGTCAGATTGCCTCTATCTGATTAATCCAAACAAGGACAGAAACAGTCGTGCAGTATCGGACTGAGGGTAAACATCATGAAACATTGCAAAGTTTAGTGGAACGCATGGAAATGATGGACCAGTCTAATTAACTACTCCTTAGGGTCTGGTCTGGGGGGAATGGCGCAGGTGTGTAAGACATGCACCTTTTACATTTTTGTGATGTTCGAACTGAGCGTGGAGTTAGGCATGAGTGAATTACCGATAAACAGAATCACGTTACCCTGAACACTTTTGCAGCAGCACCTGCATCCTGTATGCTTGCGCGAGGCACTGCTGTTCATGTATGACTGCTTATCAGACCGACGGCCCACTTAGGTCGATGATTCGATGTTCCTGTACACCAGTTGTGTACCTCTGTCTAATTCTTCATATGATTCCCATGTAAAACTTACAATTATCGCATCCAACTATGAAGTAACACTCACACACATATACGAAATCATTCAGCAGTTTAGACTAAGACAAATCAACTGGAAGCACCGGCTTAAAGCTAATGAGAATTGAAACAGTCTGTGCATGCATCAGTGAAGCACATGGGGAACAAATATGGTTTTGTCTTGGTGTCGAAAATCTTTTGAACATGAAACTGCTGTGACCAGCTCAAGGATGTAGGTGTCTTTTAACGATTCTAGTGCCAAAATTAAAATGGTCGAAGGTTACTATCAGTCGTTGGAAGCTAGTTGCCTGCAAATACTTGTAAACGGCAGGACAAATGTGGTACTGGATTATGCGCCAAGTAATCTTTCGAGGTTAGAATGAGCTGCTGCAAAGGAAGTCCCGTTGACTAGGTTCGATGGTCAACCAAGACAATAGGAGTCAAAGTGGCCATTGATGAGAGAGTACAACTTGGAACACTGGTGTACCCCTTGAAGCCCGCCGCTATCCTCAGAGAACTGGTAGAGATGGAACTTCTGCAGTGTTACACAGTAGACAGGAAACAGCTTTCCAGTGAGGGGTTCACTGTCGGCTTCTCTCTGCTGTTGAGAAAACAAGTGTGACCGAATTGGGTGACCATTCGATAATTTCTTGCACGTACCACATGTTGCAGAAGAACGTTTCATTAGTATTGGTCACATCGGTGAAGAAAGCTAAATACAAGAAGGAGCTGAAAGAGCTGGTACAAAATATGAAACCTCTCAGAGAAATTCGCGGCATTAGGAAAAAGCGAAGTTCAGCTACAGAAAACCTGTGAGACACTTCACCCGCTTAAAGAATGAACAGTGAAGTTAAATGTGCAATAAAAAGCTCAGTAACTCCGGAAATAAAGCACGAAGTCGTTGATCTTTTATCTTAAACAGGCTATTGGCTTTATGAGTGCACGACAGAGTTGTCGCACAAGACAGAAATATAATAAACGGAATAAAAAACCTCAACTAATTTGGTGTAGAACTTTGCCTGCTGGACAGGGGAAATCATGCCATATTCAGCTTTGCCCGGTAGAAAGTAGACCAACTGTGGAACACAGGCTACAGATCGACAAATGGACCGAAGGCGCTATATAGTTCATCAAATATATCGCAACCCACTAATTTGTACATGGTGGTCTCGGAAGACATCGCATTGATTATCATTTGCCTGAGCAGCTATTCTGATTCCACAAGTTTCCGTAGACAGGACCAAGCGGTGCACGATCTCCAGATTAAAGAGTCGTTTGCCAAAGCAGAACGAGGAATCCAAATTACCAGATAGTGGTAGTTTCCATAACACAGAGCCAGTCCATGCTCACACCCGCTACAAATTATCTGTTGTCTACTGAACACATTATCGATCCACCTAGTGCATTCGCAATACGCTTAAAATAACTGCAACTCACGCTATTTAGCGGTTTGTTGAAGCCCTGACAATCAATCCACCTGAGCCTATTTTGCGCTTAGAGAGTCAGTTGTTTGTGAACCTGTTAGGGTCCTGGATTTGGTGAATTTTCATAACATAATGATTAATTGTTTGCTCTCCTAAAATGTAAGGACGTACACAGTGGTCTGCTTTATTATGATTTTACTGCAGAAGTGTATTTAGAGTCTTTGCTTCGAGTACTATTTCTCTGCTAAATAGATTGAGCAAACTATTGAAGGGTAGCATCCGTGAGTTCTGTTAACACAATGGAATATAGCAACCTGTATGCAGACAAAGCCAGCCGTTGACCGGTGCATCCTAACTTTTACCAAACAATCAAATAACACAATCGATATCACCGACGGCTATCTCAGCGTGTGGCCGAACACGTTCCAAACTGGTTAAAACAGCGCATGACACAACAACCGGAAACCGGTGAATCTGGTACTCGAAACCCCGCATCATCGATTGCAAGACACCTTATGATAACAGGTCACCAGGTGGTCCCTCTTAACTCTTTCAAAATATTGTTACGTCATCAGAACCCGAAACTACTGGCCTTTAGCGAAGCCATGCTGATTAGAGCTCACCAGCCGGCGCTGTGTGCACAAAAGTGGGTGAAGCAACCTATAGGGTTGCCGTGGTGGTGATGACACAATTCGTGGTGTGATTGTATGCGTGTCCATACCCTGTCTATCTTTAATTGTCTGTCATATATAACTTGAATGTTTTACGTTTGCGACTGATGAGAGTAAACGAAATGTTAACATATCGCAACATATCTTCTTTCTGCGCTGATGAAGTTATTGAAGGGAACCCAGTATTTCAGATATCACCGTAGTTTTGTTAACAGAAGTTGATAGATTGAGTGTATGCTGTAAGTGTTTGTTGTTCACTTTCTAATGTGCATGGTTATAACTGACGCCGGTTGTTTCACTGTTCTACATTGGAGAACACACAGTGCAACTCACTAGTGGGTTCGTCTGTACTTCTTGACTTTTTTTAGTGTTTTATAAGTTGTTCATTTGGTATGCTGAAAAAACTTTGTAGGCAATTCCAATTCTCATCTGCAAACAGTACACACCGAATTCCATAATCGTATTTTCTGCTTTCTAAGTAAAATTCCACAAATTAGTATTCATAAACGATTCAGGGTTTTGCTTTTTGCTACAAACCTACTGACTTCAGACAGTCTGTCCAGTCCTATCCATGATGAAAGATCTTCATACTCCAACACTTCCCGTGGATAAGACGAACTAAATAGGACCGTATTAGGACATCCGCTAAACTTTTATCCGTTCTTTCTGAATATTTCATGCAAACGTTCTTTTGTAATGTACAGTGCAGTCACAGCTGGTACACCAAAAATACCAACTTATGAAACAACAGACGATATCAGTTACAGTCACTGGGATGTTCTTTATATAGAAGAACCAAACAGAGATGTGAGATCTACCTTCACCGTTAGGGAAAGACACGCGCGATTCCTAATGAAAAAACATATGGATCATAAAGTTGAAGTTGTCGTTTATCATCCCACAATGCGATGGTGATCATAAAATACATTTGGAAGTTGCTGGTCTTATTTACTACATGGAAAATGACGCACAGCTTTTTTGACTTAATTGTGCATTAATATCAAGCGCACTTGCGTCAGTGAATGCGCAAACTCATCCACATGCTGAAGAAACTCAATGTAGAATCACTGACCACACGTGAACATTTTAAATTCAAGTGAACAAAACAATATCTACATTATTAGAACATAGCACCAATTGAATATAGGCGTGTACTCGTTAAGTATTGGTTGAACAAATTCTGAACGTTGGAAAATGTGACAACGACCTGGAGTTACTGCATGACACTCTTGTGAGAAGCAGATATCCCCTAAAGATTATTCAGTAGGCAACTCACATACGTACACTAGTTATAAATACTACCTCACCATGGACACGCATCTACCTTGTTCAACCATGAAAACTCTTAACGAACGCTCTATAATTTCGGCAGTCATGTCCAAATGCAACGCTGTTCCATCGATCTATCAAAAAGACTGTAGATAAAACCCAACCGCAATTACAGATAGATCATTTGCCTTCAACAGTCAGTTCTACAGTTGTCTATAGACGTGATCATGTTTGTTTGTGAACTCACACCTGCCGAACTGCGATACACCTGAACCGAAGCAGCACTGGGCGTATACCAAGGCGGTTTCTAAGATCTAAGGTAGATTTTGGTAAATATTGTGATAAAGACACTTCTACAATTGCCTGAACAGACGGGTAATTCAAGAATGACATTCTGTGGGCCTTTACGAGCCAAACGTAAACAAAAATCCCAAGCTTTGGAATCTCTGTCGGGCGAGCGGCTGAACCAGAATTCGAGAATAAAATAGTAACTCCTGACTAGCATTGTTTATTCACTGATGTTTTGAAGGTTTTTCCAGTACGGTTTGTTCCACTATTTCCTCACAGGATTCGTGTAGGTTCATTTACACTGTCATGAAATTCCAACCTAGGGCTAATAGTAGTCTCTTTTTTTGTCAATATCCACTTGATTATTTTAATTAGTAATGACGAAAAGAAGACCCAGCTGCCAAAACTCGAGACCATGTCTGGATTAAAATCATTGACAGACATTGGCTAGCACTTTCAATTCTGCTTGATTCTCACAAGTTCTCTGACCTTCTCCTAGTCCCCATGCTACCTTTGACACACACCCCGTAAGCAGCTGAACTGTTCTTTTGACCCACGCACATTTTATGTAACCTTTGTTAATGTTTAACAGGAGAAAGTTACATCATCAACCTATATTGCCACCTGAGAGCCTGGCTCAGATATACTTCTATAAGTCTGATTTTCTTCACTATGTTCGCAACATATGATGAGTAAGGTACTTTTGCTGAGGTGAAAATTAAGATGCCAACAAATTGTCATTAAGTGAGGCATCTTACGCCTTATCGCTGGTTTTTCAAACTTACGATTCTACCAACTAGGTAGTAGGTGATGCTCATCCAAATATGTGACATTTGACCTGATTGTTATTCCATGGTTAGCAAGATTTTGATTGACATGACGGCCAACTGACAAGAAAATTCTCAAACATAATTTCGTTGCATTTTATGAACCACACACTGTGGGATGGACAATGATTGGGTAAATACCAAGTTGTCGTTGATACGAAGCGTCCTGAAGGGTATCACAAAGAACTGGTGATTTACGAGAATCCGCGTGTCAGAAAGCGTCCAGGAACGGATAACAAAAGTCCTAAAGTTGATATCCAATGCATATTTCTCCAGTGAAACTGTAGTTCGGTTTTTCGAGCCCATCTGTTCCAAAGCATAACAGTTGGTTGGTTTACCAAAAAGGTAGCAATGTCGACAAGGGACTGTCAGAGCCGATGGGCTGTATATTAGCTAAGTACGAACTGAATAATAGTATCGGAATCGTTCACTTTCCATCGAAGAGAACTTTCACAGACAACTGTTGAACACGCTGGATGTCAAATTGTCGTTCATTAGTGTACCCATAGATGTTTCCGTGCTTTTGCATATACCCTAATGAGACATTGCTTTCCATCTTGCTGACTGAGCGGAAGAATAAGTTGTACACTTTTAAACTGTGTTCACTTCTGCTGTCGATGTAAAAGATACAAACGGATGGATAATGTAGCTAAAGTAAGTCTATCGGGTCCAATTTTCGGAAAATTTCTGTTGCCCACATAGAAGCTATTTGATATTTAGATGGGTAATGGATCTGAGGTTATGATTATGTGAGACATATTTAGCCGGTAAATGAATAAACATGTGCCCTTTTTAAAGTGTATCATACTGGCGCAGATCTGATGACAACTCAAGACACTGTCTAGTGAAGATTTACCTGTATAAGACAATATTTAGCATGCTATAGTTTTGGTTCAATTTTACGCAAACTGGATCGCTTATGAACCTTATTCGATAGAAGCACGGATAAGCTGCATTGCTTATATAATGAACGAAGATAGGTGAGAAGGTAAACGTGCAGCAAGAACAGAAACTTATGCGCTGTCTTTTAAGTGAAGGTAAACACCTAGCTGAGCGATGAAGAACAATGCATTTGACATCCTGTCAGAGTCCGTGTTGTTTGCTCAACCTTTGTAAAGAGACTAGTTCCAGTTGTGTAGTGACTTTTCTGAGTGGTAACTGCCAAGAGCCCTCATAAAGCACCATCCACCTTTTGTTTTGATCATTCACTCTGCCTGCGCCATTTATGTTGCCATAGTTTCCTCAAACGTGTGATGCACAGGCAAACGAGTTGGAATTGCGGAAAGTTTAAGTAAGCGAATGTAAAGCCGCGTCAGTCGCCCTCAGCCAACTACAGCTAACTGTTCAGGCAGTCACTGTTCATCTATGAGGGCAGTACACTTTCGTCGTCGCATCTTATTTATTCAAAACATACCACAATACTGGAAGCTATTGCACATTTGCAGTGCTGTTTCTTTATTAGGGATAACACTGAATGCATTCTACGGAGATGACAGTTAAATAATGATGAAGGTGACCGTTAAGTACGAAAAAGAAACCATTTATTACTTTTTAGAGAATCCATTTTTTCCGTCCAAAACGATTACATTCTATCAGAATGAGCAAAAAAATTGACAGGCAACCTTCCCTATTGTCTACCTGTTCAACCTTCATTCCGGTATGCCCATTGGTGGCTTAGTGACATTAATTACTGTTTTTGGTAATCGTCCTTCGGGTTTCTGATTCGAGGATATTTGTAGGTCGTCATGTACCACAGAAATAACGTAATTTTCTTTTTGTCGCATACGTTGTTGAAGCGGAACAAAATCGATTTTTGCACCCGTCTTTTAGTTTGTCTTGGGAGCAATTAACGTGGACAGTCACGTTATTTTCGGGACCAAGATTTTTGGTGTTAATTATTACGAGGAGGAGAATCCGATTTCTGTCAAGCACATTAATATACCGTGAAGGAATCAGCGTATTATTTCGGGTGTTTACAACAATAATGTGGTAATTCCTGTGTATTCATGGAAATGAACAGGATAACCTACTTAAATATCGAGTTGGTGTTCACTTTTCAACATTCAATTCTGTCGCGTACATTCAAAAACATGCAGTGTGATCAGCCTAAACAGATCACTTGTGATATAACATCACTTGCTTACACTTTTTGAAAGGTGACTAAGTTCTTTTTCTCCGATCAAGTATGGTTTCCGTTTTTCACAAATTGAAGGAGGATACCTGGACAATGTATGAGCATGGAGACTTTTACTTGGTCTTTTATTGCAACCGAGGGATAGGTGTGTGCTGGAGACTTAAACGGTTTCCAACTCACTGAGGAGAAACTTTTCTGCAAAATTGTTATAACTGTTGAAATGATTGGAAAAGTAAGTGAAAGGCAAACCATTTTCTAGTCACCGGGTTTGTACAGCCGTATGACAACTAAGCCAACGTGCCAATATACTACCTCAAAAACTGTTTTACTCTCGTAAGCTGATTTAGATTCCAAGCTGTGGATGAATAATGGAACTTCATCTGGATAATAATTTGACCACTAGTGATCATCGGAGGGTAGCACACTTTCATTTTTATTAAAGTTCAAGGTGATCATGATCTTCGACCTAGCGGACATAATGGAATAATGAACAGACGTGTCTTGTGAATTTTGTCCCTGCATTGTATAGAACCATGCGTACAAAGTTTGTGGAGTTTAAACGTAGCTGAATGCCAGTATGTTAGTTAACAATTCCTTTCATTCATTTCTGTCGAATAAAACTATTCGCTTTCTGTCAAGAAGCATAGCACACTGACACAAATTTTTACGCTCCTCAGCTGTTTTTCCACAGTGCATACAATTTACGGAAGTTGGCACGATCCTTGGTTTAACGCACTCTATCTTGACAGCTCTAAACCTTCTGATTCGGGCAGTAGAAGACGAAAAATCGTAGGATCACTTTTTGGTTCTGTTCAGAATAAACTCTGTTGTCTGAACCGGAATTTGCACGGCGATACTTGTGGTTGTGAGGCTAATACGTCGAATAGTTAAATCCATGGGTTAAACGAGTTTAGTTCCTTGGACCTAACAGAGATTTGATGTCGATGGTAATGAAAACGAGCCACAATGTTCCTGATACTGAGAGCAAGCTGCTGAACAATAGCTATTCACATGAATTAGTGAAATTTTACTGGCGACATGTAAGTCTTTGGATGAACCGAACCAACTGCAACTTTGGTGAGGTTGAAGGTATGCAAGAATAGACAAGCTGAGCTATTGTGAGAACATCTAGTCACACGTTAAAGGTGGATTGAGAGACGGTAAGACTGTGTTAGATGTATTGACACTAAAAAACCAAGAAAATGAGAAAACAAGACAAAATTGAAGGGATTTACTCATTCCTATGTAAAACGATTTTGAACAGGTCAATGTATATTACAGAACGGGAGGGGCTAGCTGTAGTTCAGATACGGACTTCTGTTGATTTAGAGTCAGTCGACTCAGTTACGTAGCTAAACCTGATGGATCCTTGTTCCTCGAGGGTTCGTTACCACTGATTCTGCTGACGGCGTATCCAGCACTGACAATTTCAACAGTCTGTGCATCTAATCCATTTTTATGGGATGGATATCATTTAAATATAGCAAAAATGGTTTGCGAAATTCCGGCTTATATCTGAAGTAATATTATCTACTTACAGCAACGAAGTGGTGCTGACTGGTCAAATCCGCCGAGTGATTTCTCAACAGTCTAGTACTTACTTTTAAAGCCAGCTGACCAAAAAGCCATTCGGTGCATGCAAAACGGCAGTCAAATTTGACAAGCATTCAGACACTAACTAATAGAATCCCAAAACACAAGTAACTTTGTGCATACGTGCAATTACGAAACGTTAGGCGATACTTTATATTTAAGGTTAAGCAGTAAGAGCAGAGAATAGGCAATTCGAAAATTGAGCTAGCTTTTATTCATGTTCATTAGGTTTCAAACATATCAGTACTGCAGTGCAGTCTAGATTTGATGTACTATACATGTCAATTTTCGAATAAAGTGCAACTGAGAGAGTAAAACCAAAATTGTGGCTAGACAGAGTTATTTATCAAATGGGTCAATGGACATGTTGCCATTTGAAAGACCACTTTCCATAAGTGACCATCTGATGAACATTTCTTTAGGTACAACATTTCCTATTCCGTGTGATGTAACAAAATCAGCTTGAGTTAAAATCCTGAAACGTATTACTTCGCATTTGATCTTTCAGGTAGGTCGATTTTAATTTTCCTGAAGTAGGCCACCAGGGACGGTTAAAACAATGAACACCAGTATTACAAAGTAAGCCGTGATATTCCTCTAAATTATTCATTTGTTTGTAGACCATTTGATTAGTAAATCCAGTCACTTGCTCCCTGTCAACTCTTTTTCTTATTTTTGAGTTTTGGTTTTGTGAGTAGGAAAGTTCATTGCTGGTTGTCGTTTTGAAGATGGTTGTATGCTCTTCGGTAATTCGATTACTTTTTGTTTACAAAACTTCAGTTATGCTCGATCTCTATTCATGATTATTATTCAGCCACCATCGTTTCTGACAACCGAGCACTCCGATTGTTGAGCATCAGATGAAGTATGCCTACGGGTGTTGTAGAGTGGTTGTACGTAAACAAAACTTGGCTCTTTGTGTAATGTTATCTAGTACGTCAACGAGTTTACGTGTAAACATCGACGGTAGGGTTGTTCGTTAGATGTTCGCTACTAGTTCGAGTGTTACTGTGTACGTATAAAGAGGACTACTGTTGTTGGTGATTATTGAAAGTAGCTGGTAGGAAAATGCGGTAACGCGTCATGACTTGTATGCCCAAAAACGGCATAAAGAACGTCTGATGTTGACTTATTCCGATTTGTTTTCAAACCGCCGAAACACGTTATTTTATAAAGAAGGAGAGGCTGCTGGATAGAACTCTAAATTCCATCACAAACGAAGCAAATTTGTCTTCCATAAGTGACATAACCAGTTTTTCTGACCTGTTCATTCCTGCAATATTTTTCGATGGTACCGCGGACTGTACCCATCTCTTCTGTTAATCGCACCGAATGTACACAACTGCAGCAGAGTTACCAGAAGAGTCCCGTTGATCAACTTCACCCGAAACGAGGGAATACAGTTGTCGAGGTGTCCACATTTTGCTAACCAATATCGATCCCGCACGTAAAACACTATAATTACATAACCTGGGGTTAGTAACAACAAAAAGGGTCAACCATCCGGCGTGACACGAATTTTACCAGTTCCAAGGCAAACAGACTACACAAACCAACAGTTTACTAAAAATGAATACCCCTCGAAAAAACTATGAGGTCATGATCGTAATATGACCTGTACATTTTGAACAATATAATGCAAGTCATACGTTTCGTGTATAATTGACAGTGTGATTATTTTGTTATTTGCAACTTTTATGCTGCAAGTGAAAAAACGCACATGTTGGTAGTGAACATGCTTTCTTAAACAAGTAGCTTTTAGATAATTTACGTAAATGATTTTGACTTAGCACGCGTCCCAGAACACACTCACTTTGTGGTTTACTAGACAATCGCAATATTATATTCGAAAAGCTTTCACATCTTCACATTTTTTGGGCAACCAAATTCTCATCACAGCCGTGTACCTGAATGCCGCTTTTGATTCAGCTGTTCACAATTCTTTTCAGCAAGGTTTCTCGTAGAGGATTCCGATAAATTTTGTGAATCCGGCGGGGTTAGTATTTGAAAATTCAGTAATCAGGGTGCTTATTCGTGGGGAAAATTTCACAATTGTTCAGCGCTCCGCCACCAATATTTAGTCCTCTCTACCTTATCAAGCAGTCCCCACAGAAATCGCTGTTCAGGTGGAAGACTGACCGGCACTGAGTATGTGTATGTCATTGACTCATTTATTTATCTCACTGAAGGCATGTATGCATTACTGAATGAAATAAACTATCAGGCCGATCTGTATGGAACGTGTTTTATAGCATCAAGCTGCAAAATTTTAACTTCATTCAGAAATTTTCTCAATCCTAACTGCTTTATTTAGCAAATGAATCGACTAACTTTCCTATGTGGCACTGTCTAGTTCACAGATGGTGTATTCCGTCGACGCTGAATACTTATTCACTAACGTACAGATGTATGAGACTGTCGGTCATTTGCGCAATTTTATCGCCGATTAGAATGGGAGCCTGTTTATTTCATTAGAAACTCCCAAGCAGTTAATAATTGCTTGTACAGTAAACATTCCGCGGCACTGTGTGAAGCACAGATAGATCGATTGTGTGGCTATATCTGGTTTACTGGTTTTTCTGTTAACTAACGTATTCATGGTAGTCCCTGAAAGGCAACTTTGTGAAGTATTTTTTGGTGTCTTGATCGGAAACGCTGGGCAAATGATATTCGAATTCTTGACAGTGAACGTTCACTTACTTTATTTTATAATACGAACTGCATCCATCCAAACTTTACTGTATCTTTTTAGGTGGAGATCAACAACTGTTTTACATCCTCAGATGGCTGGTCGAAACGTTGTAAAGGTCTGTTTATCGCAAGCGAACGTGGAACTAACAATATTTACAATTTGCTGTCATAACGAGACTGAATCTTGACGTGGTGTGACGGCTTGCACATTTCGACGACCTATTGGCTAGACTGGACGGTGTGGCCACCACACCGATAGAGTCACTCATAACAGGAAGGACAATAGGTAGACGTTTGAGAAACCACAGTCTATTGTTCCTCCAGGTTAGGGGTTGGAAGAAGGTTGACACCTTTTCCGGAAAAAGTACAAGATTCTGGTACACTGCCATCCACCCGCTGCCTTGAGGTACACGCTTTCGAGCCAAAGGCTTTGGTTGAGAACCCTCATCGTTCTGCTGTCTTGGTCTATGTGTCATGGCAGCATCTCAGCCCACACACACTCATGAATAATCACATCACAAGTAATTCCATACAGCATCGGCCGTCTCGCAGTATAAACCGGGTCGTCCTATCTGCTGCATACAGCAGGGTGGATAGGCGAAAACATGCTACTGCTGACCCCTCCTCCACTGTCCTATCAAATTTAGTTTTCAGGCATCTCCCAACCTCCATTTCTGACAGTTACTCCACAGGTCCCATAACAGATGTAGCTAACTGTGGTAACATTGAGCCGGTAAGTTCCGTCTCTTGCCATTTAGCTTCAGGCCTTCCTCGTCCCTTGCTTAGACCTAGAATGCGGATTAATATAGGTGCCTTCAACGTTCGCACTCTAAAACAAATAGATCAGCAGGCCGCTCTTGCACGAACGTTAGACTCATTGCATATCGATGTCTGCTGTATCTCGGAAACTAGAATCCAGGACAGTAGTCAACGTATGGAACTAACAGCACCCGCATTGTCTACCCGATACTGGTTATAACACTTCAGGTGACTCCACAGCCGCCGTTACAGGTCAGGCTGGAGTAGGTATAGTTCTTAGCTTGACGGCCTCAGCCTCATCGATAGATTGGATTCCTGTTAACAGTGGACGTTGTGTTGTCCGCTTGGCAGGTTCCGTTAAGACCAACTCTAGACGCAAGACCTTTAGAAATGTATTCACCGTGTCCGCTTACGTTCCTACCAACTGTAGTGACGTGGGCGTCAAGGACGCATTTTACTCGTACCTGGCCGCTCTCCTTCGGTCGACACGTGGCTGTGATGTAGTCGTTCTAGCCTGAGATATGAATGCCCAGGCGGGTCGCCTTGGTGAGGCCGAATCTCGTTTAAGTGGCAGGTTTAAGATAGCGTCACACCGATCAGATAATGGCGGGCGATTGTTGCAGCTATGCGCTGAGCATAAGCTACTTTTAGCCAGCACTAGTTTTAGGCATCGTGCGTGTCGATGCTATACTTGGCGGCCGCCTTCTCTAAATCAGGCCTGGTCTTAGATAGACCTCATAGCTGTTAGTTACAGGTGGCGTGGTTCGATTCAAGAATGTCGTTTTCATTGGAGTACACACGTGGATTCAGATAATGCGTTGGTGAGTTGCCTTTCCTTTCTTACTGTTGTTGGGTAACAACCCTACCGACAGCTACGGTTGACTGTTGAGAAACTGGCTTTACTATTGGTAAAGCATAAGTACCAAACCAGCTTAGAAAGCTGCCATAGTGGTACTCACCACGAAAATCCTAATAGCTGCTGGATTCAAATTCCACATGCCATTCAGAAAGCGGGTACTGTGGCATACGTCACAGGGATACATGGGCCAAACAAACAATGGATTTCAGAGAAATCTCTGGAGTTGTTAGAAGCCAAACCGGAGATTCTTCCTGGTAGTTCACATGATACCTTTAGAAGAGATATCCGTACAAATCTGAAATGTATTCTGAGAGGTGATGCCGAGGTTTGGTTAGTGGAAAAAGTTTAGGGAATGGAGACCGCTTTTGTTTCAGGGAACACCGGTAAACTCGTTAAGCTGATCTGTGCTACCGGCCCCAGGCAACCGTCTGTCAGTGAAGCTATCAGCGAAGCAGATGGCACACTAATTTATAATAAGTCCAGAAAGTTGGGGTGTTGAGCGGTACACTATGAGAGTCAATTTAGCTGACCTCCTGCTTCTATTCTGTTGCCGCTACAAACTTGTGATGTAGCAACCTGGTCGGTAGATTTGGAGCCACCCGCTGAGATTGTGGTTCAAAATAGGCTCTAGGCTCTCGATCGTGATGGGGCTCCTGTTCCAGATGATATCGTGTCGGCACTATACAAAGAAGGTGGAAGTGCGTTAGTCGAAGCCTTGACTCATTTGTTTAACCTTGTGTGGTCAATGGAGTCCATCCCTCCTTGCTGGGTCGCTCGATATTAGTTCCCGTACTCGAAGAAGGTCTCAGGGGCTCTTGCGAAAACCATGAGAGAATCAGTTTGACCACAGTCATTTCAAGGGTTTTGGCATCTACTATACTCCGGCGACTCACTACAATTCGGAGGAAAACATTAAGAAAGAACAGGCAGGGTTTCGCCTTGGGCGGGATTGTATAGATCACATTTTTACCCTCCGTTCAATTCTGGAGCAGAGTCATGTGTACCGGATGCCAACAATCACCGTATTTCTCGACTATAAAGGTGCGTTCGATTCGGTGGATTGATCTACATCTTTAGAGTCGCTTAACTTCAGGGGTTTATCGAACAAGTGTGTGAATATCCATTTGGCATTCCATACCCATACTCCAGCTCAAGTTAGGGGTTACGGTGAACTATCTGACAGTTTCAACATCATGAGCAGCGTACGCCAAGGCTGTCCTCTTTCCTTGTGTTTGTTTTTATTCTGTTATGACGAGTATACTGGATGATTGTTCCCGACGTTCACAAGATGCCGGTGTGGACCTTCTATCTGGTGGAAGACTGACTGATCTTGATTATGCTGACGACAGGTTGTTGTTGTTTGACAACTTTCAAGCGGTACAAACAACGCTAAACGCTATTTCGCGTTCTGCTAAGTACTTCGGAGTGCACTTTGCAGCCCCGAAATGCAAAGTGCTTCTGCGAGATTACTGTGATTACGTGGATTTATTGTTAGATAATGAAGTCATATAGGTTGTTGATTGATTTATGTAATTTGGAAATTGTATCATGGGCGGTGTCGGAGGAGTGTGAAATGAAATGAGAGCACGTATCTCTAAGGCTGAGGCGACGTTTGCTAATCCGATGTCCTCCCTGACGAGAGAGGTATCCCTCTGATGCTTAAAGGTCACGTGTATACGGCGACGGCCAAACCTGGCCGCTCGCGGGAGAAGACTTGAACCGTCTTCGGGTATTTGACCACCGATGTCTGCGTTCAGTCGCTCGTATTCGGTGGCACCAGCGAGTAGGCAATTGGGAGGTTAAGAAGTGGGTGTTTAGTATTGATTGTCAATCGATTTCTTTCGTTCAGTTCTCACACTTGCACAGACTTTGGTGGCTAGGCCTTGTACGAAGAATGCCAGCTAGTCGTTTGCCGCACCGAGCACTCCTTGTCGATGCTGCAGCCGACTAGCATGAGCTGCGATTTTGACAGATGATGATCCGGCGCAGATAACTGAAATCGCTTACAAATGGATTGGCCATTGTGGATCGGGCTTGTCGTCCAGGCTTGAGCCTTCGCGATTTGCGTAGTCGGTGGCGCAATACGTTAGGTGAGATGTCGGCTAACCGAGCTCTGTGGCGTGAATTTTGTCTTTGTTTGTCCAAGTTGTCTGTGAAGTGAGTGTATTTATTGACGCAGTGCAGTGAAAGCGGTCTTGCTAGTGACGCCTTACCTTCACCTACAGCTCGGTTGTTTGTTTGCAAAGTGTAGGCGCCTTGATGATTTTTGTTTGAATATTGCCATAGCTATTTTCCAGTATTTAGGTCCGCTTTTCCCTTTCTTGTCTTCCTCTATCTTCCTATAGAGGCATTTTTCTTCTTTGTGGTTGTGTGGCAGTTAATTATCGGTTTGCTGCTATCTGTGCTGAGGATGTTGATGAATATTTGCAACTTCATGCGTCAGACTTTGTGATACTTATATGGATACCGACTATCATCAGTACTTCTACGAAATAACCTCACATTCACAAGTTCACGAGTGAGTCCAGATGTCAAATTAATCATGGACATAACAACCCAATGTCTTCAACGGGAATTCATTTATTCATGAATTTAAAACGGCTATCTCTTCAGTAAGTTGAACAAAACTTTTAGGAGATGAACACTAGTAGATGTTAGCAATTCTTACTGGCTCGTGAACACCAAATTACCAGTAACAAAGGATACTTTTAATTTGACGTCGACAGTACTTGGGGGTGTGTGAACAAGAGAACGATCAGCAAAAGCAAAACCTCCAGTCGTGTGATCTGAACGATACTCGTTGCAACCTGGGTCCATGGCAGCCAGAGATTTACAAATAATTGTTTTCGTACGCAAAACACACGTATGAACCGGTTTGTCGTGATAAAATCAGCAAATTTTGAGAACTGTGAATTGCGTTGGCACAGTGGTGGTAAGGACTTAGGTCCAGTTTATGTTGTGCCAGTTGACAGGTTGTGTCGTCCGATCGATGAAGCTGGGGGCTCCCAATTCTCTGTGACTGGAACATCCTGTTTGTAAACCCAATTTGTTACATGTCCCTTCGTTCTGGAGGTCAGTGATCTATTGGTTCTGGCAGCGTAAATTTCCTGCATTTGCAGGAGAATTGATATGCACAATATGGTTCGGCGTCATCTAGTTAAGTTCCTTCGTAAAGATTGAAAAACACCCACAGTGGATCACAGCTGTTGTAGGTTTACATACACTGATTTCTTTTGGACTTCATAATTTTGACTGTCCTTGGGTCTCGATTCGTACAACAAACGTACAACGAACCGTCAGAACAGAGGGCGGTTCCACGACGATGATATTTAGTGCACTAGCACCTTCAGTGTGTAGAAGATTCATTGAAACTGCTGCAGCTGCATGCATCCCGTATTTTTTGAAGCAGCGTGAAGTGGCCTGTTCTTATAATTTGATTCGTCGGCATCTATGGCATATCTGTGGGGCTTGGCCCTTATTTCGTCCCATAAAACAAGACAGACACGTACAAATGACAAATTCAAGAAAGAAGGACAACAACAAAGCAATGTCGTTCTGGTTGATGGTTATCTGGAAAAGCTGTCAGAAATTCATTACAAATAACAGATAGCAAGATATTCAAATGAGTCCGCTTCAAAATCAAAAACACCCAAATTTGACCATCAGGGCAAACACGCTACTACCGGTATAGATATAAAGTTACAGTCGGCCGTGAGTCATACTCATCCAATTACTGGATGGTTGTTTTCCATTCACAGGTTTATTTTCTTGCTTTCGGATGTGAATACACCGGTCACTGGTGTTATGTCGCAGTCAGTTTCACGGATTTGAACCCGATCCGATTTTCTTCACGTCATATATATAAACAGTTGTCTTTTGCATGCGATCAATACGAATAAATGAACTGTTCACATATCGCAACCTTTATCATGGTGAAACGTTGTTAATCAGCAAATGTTTCAATTATAGTATTTACCTACGTATGCAATCGACTGCGGCGTGACTAGTGCGAAAATAACGGGACTGTAGATTTTGGCTTTTGCACAGATGACTGCGAAGACGGTGCAATAGCTGATCAGTACATATCCTATCCACTGTCACGTCAGAACCAACGAACAGAACTGCAGGTTGGCGGTCTAACTCCTTCAATTGTATGCCGCAAGTGCGCACGTTTATCACATGATATATCTGAAATGTTACTGGCGTATTTCATTAACTTAACCCTCAGCGAGTTCAATATGATTGGTCAGTCCGTATGTTTATATCAGTCCACTGTGTTTCTGTACACCTCCACTGATCTGGAGGCACATCATGGGACACATCTATTCATATTATCCCAGTGAACATACATCAAATACGGCTTCCGTTCAGCGTTAAATTATTCTATTCAGTACTTACAATTTGGATATCAAAGTGCAGAATTTTCCCACGGATTTCTCCTCCTCAAAAGGTCTTTTGATTTTTGATTGTTTGAAAACCGGATTCACATAACATTTATTGACTTCAGGCATCTGGTTATCACTGTCATCATTACTAAGTCATTGATTATAGGCTTCAACATAACTGAAACTCACTTGCTCTTGGTATCTCATAATACTCCTTTTACTAGACGATGCTTATGGTAATGTAGTTCAACATTTCATACGAGAATAAGTTCGAGTGACTCACTGCAAAACTCAGCGTTCTGAAGGCTAAATAAACATTTGAGTATAATATGATCATGAACTTCTGCTAATCTTGTTTGTGTTGATGAGATTCCGTAACCCTTCTGACTAAGTTAATTAGACTTGTGAAATTAGACACATTTATGTGATTAACACATCGACTAGCATGCCGTTCTTACCGGGAGGGGGTAGAAAACTTTTTATCTATTGCGAGCCGAGGCCGTTAAGTTTACTGGAAACTGGAAAAATCGATTTTAACTCTACTCCAATCAGGGGAAGCTGATTCTGTGAGCTACTGACGTGCTGACAACTTGATCAGATAGAGACGGATTACAGAAGTATAATAGTAAACTGCCATCGTTCTTTTGGGTCAATAAACGGACATCATTTAACGATCTCAGTCCAAGGGTCAAACAACTCGTTGCGAAAGCTGATCTTCAGGTATTTACCAACTTTTACGCCTTATTTAACGGTTTTGTGGCGCGTACGGTACAACCTAACTGGAATGAATAATGTACATTTTGAAATTGATGTTGGTGTTAAATATGTATTCCAATTCAAAATACTGCGAGTCACCTGAAAGGTAGTTCGTGTATATAGGATTAATCGAAAAGGGATCCGGAGGACATTTAACTAGGGCGAAGGCTTGCTCACGTGAATTCCGTTTTTTTCTGTGTTGCCAATACGGACTTGAATGCAAGCAGTCGAAGGTGCCATCCCCCCTTTGAACATTGATTGAGAAATTGCTTCAATACTAAAATGCCGTCAGACCGCGCAAACATATCTTTAGAACCAAAACGGTTTGAACTGGAATTAACAGTGAGATCACCTGGCTCGCGAAGTTATTTGGTGTGACGAAATGTATTCATCATGTTGCTAATAGTAATAGTGCGTATTAATAAGTGAAACGACTGTACCGTCCACTGCATCGTTTATCTCATCTTCGACACGAACGAATTAAAACGTGAGCACATTCAGGCACATCCGCTTTCGAACGATGCTCAGGTTATCCCGACCGTTTTGAAAGGGGACGTGGTAACACTGCCTTTATTCGCGATCGATAACTTCGTTATCATATGTGAAGCTGAAATCACGGAATGCTTTAAACTAATGATACTTATTCCATAAGCACGAAGCGAGTACAATAAGGTAACTTATGGCCATCGAAGAGAACACCGGACTTCGCCATTCACAACTGCCTTGATGTATTCGCAAGCTACACCCAACTTTCTCTGGAAATTAAAACTTGATGTTTATGCGACGAATAGTCTGTTTTCATTTATGAATCAACAGACAGATTACACTCTGATGTACACCCCCATACATGAATGAGAAATAGGAACAAACTCATATATCACAAAATCAAAACTTGCGGGTGGAAGGAAAATCAGTTGTCCCAAGTGATATTCGGAGTTATCATTGAGTTGCACAGTGGTTACGGTAACATTAAGACCTAAGCGCTGTTCTTAAGAGCAGAGCTAACAACGACACTTTCTTTGGGGGGATGAGATGCGTACACGTCAGTAAAACGGAGAATCAGCGGCATTCAAACGGTCGCTTCTCTTTGGATGATTGCGTCTTAATGATAGGGGAACGCACTTTTGCATTTTGGCTCGCACGAACGCCGCCAGTTCCATTCTTACTGTTCACTTTGTCGCATTCCCCAAGACTTTCCAGTCGGCCCATTTAGAAAAGAAGCGCTAGACTCGAGTTTCGCTCCCATTAGAGATCGTCAGTAGTGCATATCATCGCTATTGCCGGGACTTGAGCCACGGACATGCTGTTCATGAGGCAACCGTGTTCACCACTGCGCTTCTTTTCGATGTTCAATCTATATGAAAATCCAAATCCCATACTACTCATCATGTTCACTTTGTATCGAATGTTGACTATCATGCATGTTCCCACACTCTCCTAACTTGTACCTTTCAAACGTATTAATCTTGATCGTTCCGCTTTTCACTCTGTTCCTACAGAAAAATCCTTTCACTTTTCTGTTTACAGTCAACCTCCGATATCATTGAAATGCCCTACTCAGAAGTGTCTCAAAAGTGTTGGGTAGTTCGGGTGCACAAACAGGTTGCTGATGAAAAGACTTGTAGTCAAAATGTTTAGCTATGTAGCTGGTGGATTCCGGCATAAAATATTTGAGAATTTCTTTCAGAGCAGTTTGATATATATTTAGAGTAACGCAGTAGGATGAATGGATTGGAAAAAACAAATTTGAAACGACTAAACTCCTTGAATGGTTCCCAACCTCGACTGACGAGACATTAACACTGTAGGCGTGTGCAGTGTCTCCCTGTGGCTCGAATTCAACCAAACTAAAGATTGTTTTTAGTTAGATCGGCTTTTAACTAGCTGGACCGTTTAAATGAAATGGTGGTGTTTGTTGTGTGGTTGACAGAACAGACTAGACTAGTGTGGTGAGGATTGGCGATCATAATATACTGCTCACACGACTACTATTCAGTAGTAGGACCACAGCATATACTTTGACTTCGAAGTAGCCGAAGGAAACATACAGAAAGAAATATCCGAGTGCAGATTCGCCCGAAATGGTCTTTGCTACGTCTGGTGTCTGTGGCAACCGAGACGGTCTGGGCCGAGTAACGTATGTAAATGAGTGTTTTTGTTTGTGGTCCTGTTTGAGCGCTCAACCTATGTGCTGCTTCCTCTAATAAACAACCCTTGTGCCATCCGCGTTCTTGGCTCACAACACTAGTTTTTCATTAACAACCCTCACTGATGGCGACAGTTCTGTATACATATTTCCAGCTGAAAGATGATTATAGAAGTATCTATGACAAGTACAGCTTCATCTTGTAAACTTCATCAAATTCTTATCAAGAGATTGAATATCGGTTAGGCTGAGTCCAGCGGTGAATGCACAGTTTATAGGTTGGCTCAACTCAGGATTTGCTAGGGTCCGTGATCAAATTATCTTCTTCGAAACATCGTTTAATCACCATATACCACCACCACTATCATAACAGTTTAAATTAGATGGTAGCTCAACTCACTATTCTAGAGACTGTTGACAAAGTCGCTGGAGCCCACATCATTTGGACTAATGGCGTCGATTCTTCAGAAGATTGGACAGTAAACACTTTCAAATTCCGGCATATCATACGCAGTGAAACAAACTGATTGTACATCGAACTGCACTTTCCATGAGTTTCTGCAGAAAGGAAGCGTCATATACTTCTCCGTAATTATTCCTGCTCATATACTAATATGCATCCAACGCTTCAAACAATATCAGCTTCAGTACTTCTGAAATTGGACACCAGGTGACTCCGGACTAACCGATATATTGCAATTAATTACAGAGGAGACGATTCAGCCAGCTGAATTTTCCTCTCGCTTATGATGATTAATCACATAAGAACACGCTAAAGGACGTGACGTCTAGTAGACTGGGGAATTACTGGCGACGTATGTGCACCGAAATTCTAACATAATATGAAAATCTGAAGCGCATAAATGTTGTACACCATTGTTTTTGCGTAGCAAAAAGATCATTACGTTGTATTCAGAGCGTGACACCAGTGTAGCGAAAATGCTTCTAATGAAGCTCAATCTGTATTGCCCCACTCGTTGGTCGCTGCGCTACATGCGAGTGCTGATGTTTATGAATCAGAATTTCGGTCCACAACACACCCCTGACTTCTGTTCACACGTCATGTGCACTTCTCCTCGGTTTATGTGTGTGGCCGGCGCCTTTTGTTGAGTTTTTTCGACTGCCATTACTTGCCCGTTGATCCGATCTCGTTGGGCTATATCTTGTCCGATCGCTCGTGTATTCCGTATTCTATCCGCTATGAGCTTTGACCATACTTCGCCATCATGTCGAAGCATTACAACGAATGTTGGAATAATCGCCTCTACAATCTGGTCACCCACATCTATTTACCTGTCGCTTCTAGTCCTTTGGTCTGATCTCGTTGAACGACGGCTCATCCAGTCACACGTGTTCACTATCTGTTCGCTGTAGGCCTTTAAGCGTACCTCGCGGCTGCATTGAGGTATTCCGCGGGGGGCTGGAATACTCGTAATTTCGACCTGGCAACCCACCACAGTTGTACATCTATACTGTCAACGAATTTGTTAACTAAAACTAAACAAAGAAGAACAGCACTCGGGTTTATTCCACCTTCATTCAGTTCAACGACCAGCCCTAGATGTCAGCATAACTTTTCATTTAAGAATCACTGTGTCACCTGAATTTGACATAACTGGCTATGACACGCACATAGGTTGCAAAATAAACTTCAACGATGGAGGATCAAAGCACAACTGTCTGCAGGAAATAAACAGACCTGTAGAAGACTATCCGCGTTATCCGTCGAAACAAGCCTCACAAACATAATAGAAACTAGAAAATTTACAGGTTAACACAAGTTCTCTTGACGTATCACGGTTCAGCTTCACATGAACACAGTCAAACTTCCTGCGTATCTAAATGATACATAAGCACTGCAACTGCTTTAGCAAACATAGGCAAGCTTAAATGATCTATACTAACGTCAACCATTGATTATCCATCGACAATTCTTGTTAACATACGTACTTTCCTGGTCACGATTGGTTATCTATATTTTTTGCTTATATGTTTCGAAAACCCAAAATAAATTTCAGAAAGTACTACAAACGCTAGTTCGCCTACGTCAGTTTGGATGTTTATTTGTGTCCAACACGCACGTCGAACAGTCTGTATCTCGATCTCCTAGTTGTTTTTCAGCTTGGAAGAAAATTCGTTATCTGACTGCTTGTCCATGAAGTCTCAACAACTTCTCAGGTAATTTTCTGCATTGATAAAGTTGTTAAACGGAACCCAACGTTTCACACGTACGACCTTGTTTAAGCGAAGCGTTTTGTGGTCGGATAAAGATGTAAGCATATATTTGTAGAATGAAGCACTCATTTGTTCGCGTACGATTTTTGTTTGCTGAGTCTATATTCCCTTGTTTTCCCAGTTTATCGCACGCGTTTAACGTTGACCAGTTTGATCCGTTCATGAGTCACGGGTTTCTCTATAACGAATGCTGGGAACGCTCATTACATTTTGCCTTGTGTTCACGCCTCTTGAATCATACAGTACGACACTAACAATTGATCTTCTGAATTAGCAAAATCTTGAAGACTGACTGTGATTCTCAAAATTAAAGTTTACCGCTTGTCATCTTTCAGCACATGAGCACGGTGGTGGAATGGCATGATGAGAGAAAATTAGAATGTATCAAAAGTTTTCTGATATATCGACCGCATTACATAGGATAGTGTCTTTGTAACCCAGTACAGCTGAATATCACAAGCTAGTGCCATTGTTAGTTACCTTCTCGCGCTCTATACGAATATGACAGGTTGCAACGCGGTCGTACACGATAATGAGTTTGTTTCTTTTCGGAAAGGGCCGACTGGAAAGTCTATGAGAATGCGACAGCTGCGATCAATTGTGGGTAATGTTTAATCCATATGAGAGCCAAAATCCCCATCTAATCATCAGTAATCAGTTTGTTGTCTAGTTTTTGTTTACTGTTAATATGAAGGTCTTTGCTTGTGCCATAGTTGCGCAAAATTTCCTCAGAATAATATGGTGATAAGGTTATTAAAAAATACGCTTATATACATATATAAAACGTAAACAGCGGTATATTAAATAACACGGTAGATTAAAAGTTTGGACTAATCAGAGTTTCGATGGTGCAGTAGAAATGATTTTGACAGTTGCAAATCACAAACTAAAATTATGGGGGCCTACGGGGTAAGAGGGATGGGGGGGGAGCTGATGTAAGATTAGTCTTTGACTTACAATTCCCCTACTGGATGAAGCTGTACAGGTCTTGGAGTCGAAATCTCTCTGTATGTTTGTGTGTGCATTCGAGGATTGATTATGCCAGAAAAAATAGTACTGGCACTAGTGTTGAACGAGCTGAATCCGTATATCAAGTCGGGCGCACGATGAGTGAGCTTGATCGTTCATCTAGATCACGTTACCGTTCGGAGTGTAAATTAAGAGGCCACAAAACCGCGAACCGCGTTGAGTTATAGAGTATAACATGTAAACACGGTTATTAATGTGAATATAAGCATCACGAGATTACCCGGTTGATTATCGAACGCTTGTCAGTTTTACTTATCCGGTCAAGGGGATACGTACAAGTAAATAAGCATTATATGTGTCAATATATAACTATCACCCTTGTCTTCTAAAAAGGTTATCAAGATGGCACTTTGGAATGCTGACGAAAGCCTTCTCGTCAACTCATCAATATCGCAATATCATACTGGTCCGGTTTGTTTATTACTGGCGAAGAGAGAAGCCCCGGACAGCTTTTGGCATTAAAAAATGATGTAGCTTCCAGTGCCGTGCTAGTTCATGAGGACGCTCAACTTACGTTTATGTGGGTACTTCCAACTAAACAATCCACAACACAGTGCACGCCTTGAACTACCGCTAGGATTTGTTCGCTTTATACATTGAACCGACATGTGTGATTGCCTATTACTTTCCTGCTGGCCTTGTCGAAGCAGTGCCTATTTGAAAAATAATTTAACTGATAAGGTGAAATCTGTTAATTCTACTTGGGTTTACTGAATCTAGTGGTCGCTTTACGCAAATGTTTTACTTTGCGTAAGTGAGTACGTGTCAGTGTGGCGATCTTCAACAAACATTTTGAAGTACGGTAATCTTTAAGTACATCGGTGCATAGAACTAAACACCACCAATGCGAATTAAGATTTGAACATCGAATGCAAAGATAAAATAACATGAAGTAGTTATCGGTGACCGTCTGTTTAGTGGTGGAATGCTAAAAATTAACGAAATCGACCAGTTGACTATTTGACTGTTAACTACAGTTAAATTTACACCAAATTTCCATTTAAATTCAGATGGTTTCTCTCAATCGTGCACTTACCTTATGCCACCAGCTGAGCGTGTGTACGCTGAGAGATGATGCTTAGATTTACGTGAAAACTGGGAACAGGTGGTAGGCATCTGCATGAAGACGAGTTGAACAAAGTGCCAAAAAACAGTATTGGTGAAAAGGAGAACAGACATCAGTGAGATTAATACAACGCACTATCTTTCACAATCATTGAGAGACACTTGTGTGATCACCCCCCGTAACAACTGATCTTCCAAACTTAAATCCCAACAAATACATGTAGAGTTGTTTCTCGTGAGCGTATACTCGTGAAAGCATGAAGTCAGGCCCTCGTTCTTGAGGACTATTTGGTAGATACTTTGCTGAAAAGTGGTCAAACCTACGCACAAAAATATCTATGAAATAAACCATAACAAATGGGCTGGGACTATGTTGTTTACGACAGTTATTTGTTAGGAATCGTAGTTTATATTGTGAGTACTGTTGTTATTAGGCTGTTGTACTGGCTGACTGTTTGGCCCGAAAAGTTCACTTCGCCGTGACAGTACGATAGTAAGTTGTAGAAGTGAGTATAACATTCAATTTATTTGTTATATTCTACCGGGTTCCTCCTCTCCGTATGTCCTGATTTACTGCTCTATAAGGTCATATATAAGGTTACAATTGTTGCACTGTTCACTTATGGATTCAGCGGATCTTTGTAGGAAGTTTTATGTCGGCTACTGCATGTTTTTTCACTTAAAGTGAATAGGATATCTCGTAGTAGTTTTGATGCTGTATCTTAAGATTAGGTCTAGTTCATGTTGTTGTGTGTAGGCTTCTTTTGTTTTTGACACGCATCGTGTATGGCCAGCTCACTAAAGCCAGGTAAGATATCATGCCAGGAGCAAACGAAAAGACATTATTCGATTTAATTAAGAAACGCATGGGGTGAAAGCGGGGCATCACGTTGTCTCAGCGTGTACTTCTTTACGTCCGAGGCATCAGGCCTACCCAGCTCCATATGTGTTGGCCAGTATTGTCTATTTGTCTGAACTAGGTTGGATTCCGATGACCTCAGAGCAGTTAAGTAAACGTGCCTAATTGAGAAGCAACGTGTTCTTGTGGCAACCACTTTGAATATTGGTGCGGTACTATTCAGAGTATTTCATTATTAGTCCCTGATCCAGAATTATTCTTGGAACATCCATCTGTGTGCGGATGGATTAGAGTAAGCCTCAATGACGGTTCAGTGTTGATATGTTATGAGAAACGAGGGCTAAGAATCAAGGGTTACCACAAGGAAGAAATATTCACCTTTGGCTGTAAATGGTTTATTAAAGTCATCTCAAAGTTCTTTGCTGCGAAAAATGGTAAACACAGCTTTTCACTACTTAGCTGATTTTGTCTTCAATACATCCCCGACGTTTGTTGAGTTTTCAACAAACCTTCTTCATTTCTTCTTCGTGATTTCATTAAGATTTTGACCTTGTACACAATGAAGTGCAAACAAAAGAAATATATCTTTTTGATGACAACTATGTTATTTAATCTTCACTCTATGTTCGTCCAACTGTGTATTTTGAATTATGAATTGAATATGAATAGGATACATGATATCATGATACGATGATATGATATAATATTATGATATTATATTTTTACCATTTTTATCCATACCCTCAAGCTTACAGTACCCGCAAGGCAAGGATATACCGTAGATTAATGCTCTTACACTGGACACTGTAAAGTATGCCGATGTTTTATTCTCAAAAATTAAACAGATTACGAAGAAACGGTTAGATTTGAGAACGATATGTCTAGGACAATCTAATTCTGGCCGACACAAAGAGTTTAAACGGCATATACTTGATACATCAAATTCAGTCAACTTGGCTTCATCGTACATCGGCGACTTAGAATAAGTCGTTGCTGCTTATTCCATACAGCCTGTGAGTCTATTTTTAAAAATTTTTTCTCAGGTGGGCCGTCGTGAAAAAGTCATTTCATTGACACTAGCCCGTCGAAATCCTGAACAAAATTGGGGGAGAATACTGGATTTCGATCATCAATGTGTTAAGCAATTTATTCTATACCTCAGTGTACAGAACAAAGCAAGTGGGGATAAAATGACTTGTCACAATGCTACTGAAAAAAGAAATATTTGTTGAACTGCTGCACGGATGAAACAATCCACAAGAGTACACTACCGCATTTTATCAGTACGCTAACAGAGTGTCTACTAGCAGAAAAATTGGGTATTCAGCTAAAATCATGAATAACGCCAACATTTGTCAAAAAGCATAGTGATGACTAATTTATCTCTCGTAAAGTTTGCAGTATGATTTTACGTCTGCCTAACGAATTGTGGGTGCAACTGATGGAGTGCATTAAACTGAAAGAAATGATCGTTCGTGGAAACTGTTGGAAAACAGTAAGTCATAGACAACCACATGAAGGAATTAGTGGTCTTCTAAATTTCTGTTATTAGTAAATGTGTACTCATTACGCACTGGCCGTCGACGGGGGACATACACGGTTTTCCATGGCATAAAGTGAAGCTCGGTTAACAGAAATAAAAGATTGAAGTCAGCCTTTGCAGTAGGGGAAAGTGATCAATAGATGGCAAAGCAGTTTGGTCGTCGATTACCGATATAGTACAACAACAGAAGATCAGAAGAATGACGTTAGCTTTGGTGAAATTAATACTCAAGCCGACACCCGCAGAACGGTTTTATTCCCAACCGGTTTCGCGCGGTAGAATCAGCCGGAACCCGGTTCGAACCCGTGTAATTCCTATGATCTTAGTCAGTATACATTGGCTGCCCGAGACAGATTATCTTGGTATAGATTAACGAGAAACAATCGTGTCACACAGAAATGATACGAACCGCTTCGCCGTAAGTAATACAAGAATGTCCTTTAGTCTAGTAGGTGAAAGCTGTAGTTTGTAACCCGAAAAGTACTGATTTACTGGAAAGTTCTGACTGTCTGTACATGATGAGTATAGATAGCAACAATACTTATTCAGAGTAGAATGTTAGTCTGCGAAGAGCAAGCGTGGCCTGACCTCTCAAGAACGATTGCTTTTGGTAACATGCACTGTGTGCGGTCAGGTTACGTAATAAAAAGTCATGATCTTCTAAATATATTAAAGATGGATAATGTGTTAAAATTGCAGGGACATATTTACTTCTAAAACATTAAAGGACATTTCTTTGGTACAATTAATTATGGGAAACAAGCTAATAAAGGCTGTCATTTTAGATGAGCATTTTTACACATCAATTACAAACCGAGGCAACCACTGACTCACTCTTTATTCTTCTTATACAACGGTGAGTTGAGGAAAGATTTCATTCTGATGTACCTTCGGAACAAGACCCGCTTTTCATTTGGTGTAAAAGTAACATGCTTACTGTTTATTCATATGCTCACCGCTAATCCTCAATGAGCCTGAACCATTGAGTAATTGAACCACACTCATTGACTAGTTTCGAGTAAAGCGATAAGTACTTTGTTATGAAGGAATTATGTTCACGGGTAACCGGCCAGACGTGAAATGTCTATTTAACATATCGCATCCGGTGTGGTATTATAAAACCGCTCAATCTTGAACACTAGAATCCTTAAAGATGTTTGCTAACTATTGTCCAACCTTTATTGTGAATCAGACGGATCTGTTTGAGTTAAGTGTAAGAGAGTGACAGGACAGAATACTTAACGCTCGTCAGACTGCATGGATCGATCTTGTCAACAGGCTTTGGGAGAGGCTGCACTCTCCTGGGAGTATAGTTGTCAACTGCTGCACTTGATGAATGTCGTGAAACTATATGCAGCACACCAATCGTGTCATAAACGTGCCCACTGAACATGTGACAAAGTGCACTGTCGTTGACCGTTTCTGCTATTTTAGGATGCATTGTACGCAACGATGTACTTTTTGCCGCATGTTATGTTGTACAGAGTAGCTGTCATTGAAGTGAGGGCCATATAGCGAAAATTTGAATCACAGCAATTTATGTGAGGTAGGTTGGATTCCGTATACTGGTTGCGGTTGTGTGCTTCAACCTCTCATAGTAACAAAACGCGATCGAAAATAAAGTGGAGGACTGAATTTATCTTATATGATTGTACTACAACCATTAACACAATCCCAGCTGGGTGACACTAGTCCGATGGAAACAGTCATTTTAAGCTAAACACAAGAAAAATGGAGTACCTTTACAGGTTCGAACTTTACAAGTAGTTAAAATATCCGCTCGGATGTTGGGGGGCGATAGTGAGTAACGGACCAATTAGAATTTCTAGAAGTCCCACATACCAGAGTAATGAGTCACGGTTAAGTTTCTAACAACAACGTTATCATTGATATATTAACAATGAACAGAATTCAAGCAGTGACCAACATGCCAAACACGGAAGCAGACTAAAAAACAAAGCCAATTGTGATTTCGGGAGTCTTGAGCAAACTGAAAGAATGAAATAATTCCTTCCACTCAAATGAGTCTGTACTAACACAACAGAAAAATAATTATTCGTAAGTTGTGAATTACTTAACTCCAATCCATTTGGTAGTTTCCACAAACTGAACTAGAACTCACGTGTAGCCTAGTTATAGGAAGCGCAGGATGAAATTGATCCGCGGTCAATGAGGTGGATATATAGGGATTAATTTGTGGTCATCCAATGGTTTATTTTTTGTAATGTTTGAAAATGCTCATAGGATCTGTTTGCTAACGAGCAGTGAACAATTGTGTTCGACTGATTACACCACTGGGAATTGTAACGTGTACCTCATGACATTCTGGATAATTTTGTGCGGATTTCTAGAAAATGATAACTCTACGTTGTGCTTTATAAGACCGGCAAGTTCTATAATTAGCTGGATTCTTCCGTGGTGTTTTCAGATCTGGCATGAAAACCTCACTTTTTTCATACAACCGCTTCGGGGCACGTTTTGTCAATCAAGGTCTCAGAACGAAGGATCGTTCAGCATTTCAACCCACTCTCAGAGAAGTATGGATTGCAATCCGTCTGATTCCTCAGGTTTATTAAGTTACACGTCGTTGAAAGCTTTATAAGAGAATGGGGTTCAATAATGCTTTGTCTTATTCAGTGGAAATAATAAACTGTAACTTTACTGATAGAAATTGTCACTCAATTCGCCTCAGTTTCTGTGAACGCTTGCTTGAAACTGTGGAAATCAAGCTATTTGTCCATGCACTTTCCTGCATGTAGCCAAAAGTGAGCAGTTAATTTGAACGTGTTTCTTTGGTTTTTCACAAGGTAAATATTTTGCGGTAGCATCTACACCTTTTCAGCGTGTTAATGAATAAAACAATTTCAGAAAAAACGTTGTTTACTAAGATCATGCAGTATTTTGGTGAAGATCCTGGTGGTTAGCGTGTATGGTGAACAGATTATAGAATCACTAAGTAACGGTACTTTGTTGCATAACAGAACTGTTGGGTAAACAAACATCCAATAATTTAAAACATTTAGTTACCTTCATAAGTTTGAAGAAACCGGTTAGAACACAAGATGTGGTACACACAAACGTTTTTTATTGGCTTATTGGTACTGACATTACAACAACAGTTCCGGGATTTCAGAAACAATTGTTTGTGAACTCGACCAATCTCGAGACCTAGTGACCTATTCTGACAATCCGACCGTTTATTTGCAGCCCTACATGTTTGCGATAAAAAGCCGATTCGTTATTTTAAATTCAAAACTGAGATCAGTAAGAATTTTCTGTATCCGCCATTTTCCTTGTTCTAACTGTTTTTATGTAGATTGAATATCACCCACGATTGATCGCGGCTGTCGCATTCTCATGGATTTTTCAGTCGGCCCCTTTCGGAAAGAAAATGGGAATGCGACAGCTGTGATCAATTGTAAGTGATGGTTGATCTATATGAAATACAAAATCCCCTACTACTCATCAGTAACTGGTTTTTATTCAAACATCTAGTGGATAAATCTTGTATTCAACAAGTGGTATATGTTGTCTCACTTTTCAGACTTTACATAAGGGGGCCTACCAAGACATTTCATAAGGCGTGAAGCCTACTTGACAAAAAATAACTTCAAATAAAACTTACAACCAACCCTCGGGCCGCCAATGTGTTATCGAAACTCTGAATAAAGCCCGGACGTTTTACTAAAGTCTATACGGGGATATTGTTAGAACACTTCAAGTAAGAAGTAGGTAACCTGAACGGTTACCCGACTATACTAGGATTGTCCAGTGTTTGTGTAAACAGTGTGAAAGCTGGGAGTAAGACCAGTAGCTCGACGGCCGTTGACCACTAGGAACATTAAGCTCCAGTTTTCATCAAAGACGTGCAGTTAGAATTAAGTTAAAGGACAGTGTTTAGTGGTGCTCTGCGCAGATTGAGAATGATTGAATATCGCGCATTAAGTCAACTTTTCTGCAAGCTTTATCATAAAATATGTTCGTGGAGCACTCATTGGAAACGTACGTGTTATCCTGCGGAATATCCGCATTGATTGCAATCCGCAATGTCGCCTGACCGCCGGAGTATACAAGGCAGCAAATATCTAGAAACCACTCACAAAATAAAATGAGGGGCGTGCGTTTTAAATTAAACTAGTCAAGATTTGTCAGCAAATGCTTTCGGATTAGTCTATTAGTTCGACAAAAAGCACATTGGATCACCAGTAAAACTGGCACTTGAGAAATAAAATATGCGCATCAATGAGTAAGCAACGTGGATAAGTTAGTGAGAGGTGCAGTAGGTGGCTTTTTTTCAATGAAATGAAGATCATTGACAGATTCATGAGAAAATGTCCTCTCTGTAATTCAGGACGACGAACATGCAGAAGCATGGTCTAGGGTGCAATCAGACTTTCCTTTTTGTTGATACTGACATTTCCTCATTAATCAAATGGCTATTTTTTACGAATTCATAGTTCAGCACCGGTATCTCAAATAAACACTTTCTCGAAAGGAAAGAAGTAAGTTTTTATTGAAACAGGACTTCTTAAATTCCTGGAACATAATTAATATGAGTGCAACACAATGCGAACGAAAGGCTGACATTATGAGAGCAGCAAAAGTAAATGACTTTATGGTGGATGATTGGTTTCCACCACTGTTTATGCTGACTTTCTTAAAGATCTACAGACCAAGTTAATTGAAGTGGACTATTGGTTTACACCTGATTGTCCTCTGTTGTAACGGTCGCCTAACCATAGTTTTTTAAGTGACATAAACGGTGTGAATACTTGTACGTCATCCAGACTAGAAGACAGGAGATTGATAAGCGTTATGTCAGCCAGTATTTACATTCATGCAATAACACACACACGTAATTCAAACTAAATAGATTCCAACGCCGATCAGACTACCGATGCCTAGAACACAGGAATTCTCGAATAGCCGAAAAAGTCGTAACACTACATGCGTATGAGTCCTGATACTTTAAGCCAATATTTTTTAGTTTCTAACTTGTTCTATTCCGTCGGATAATCCCTATAATGCTAATTAATAAGCATTATGGCAGAATGATAAGATTCGTTGTTTTCATTCAGTACAGCTACTTTCAATCTGCCATTAAGTAAATCCGTCAGCTGGTTGTAGCTGAGCCAGTGCAGTTTACAACGCAATAGTAACCTTCGTAAAATTACTCACTAATGAGCATCATTTATACGAGCGGTTTCATTCATTTAATGTACCACTTTGCAGGTTCGCTTATTGTGACTGTCGTACTGACTCTAGCTTTGCAGGTTGGATCCATATTGTTCCGTAAATTGGGTTATATGTATTGGTTTAACAGGCAATTCTTTACGGATAGAAATAATTTAAGTCCGCCTACAACATAAAGGATTACAAGACGTGTTTAGATCCCCTATCGTAATCGCTTTTTGGTGCATGTATACACCCTTTAAGGAAATGAGCTCTGTCGTTCATGCTTCTGTGTGTAACGTGTTGGGTATTATCTCAGTGACCTCAAAATAGACTTGGTTGTATGGTCAAACCTAAACACACTAGCGATTACAAATAAATGTCCCCAGAGATATTGGAAAGTTGAGTTGATTGAACTACCAGAAAACGGTGGTGTTATTTTTCACGTGCACGCGTACACCATACCAGAAAACTTCTATGATGTTTGGACTTTGTGTGTTGATTCTGAAAGCACAGCACACCGGCATTCGCACCTAGTGTAGAGTTAAAATCAGTGAATCCTTTCACAGTCCAAAACAACGTTTCCAATCGATGAGGTGGAGAGAAGCAAAAATGATAAGCTTGCACAGCGCAATGTAAAAATCACAGAATAATTTTTCCTTCTTTAAGCTTTATAGAGTTATTAAAAAGCTGTGATCATCGGGTTATCGAGCTCGAACCAAAAAGTTGTGTCTGTCTACCCTTCTTCTGCATTAACTCACCCTTTTGTTATCATCTTGGTGTTGTTAGATGAATAACTTGTACCGCACCTGCAACTTTATATCAAATGGCTATGAAATTTATCGCACACGTCTCGTACGTCTTAACTGCGTTTTGATTCGTGCCCCACAAACTGCTACGCGCTATTGTTAATCATTTGATTATCTGATTGAGCATGAGTATCTACAACTGACCAATATTACTAAGAGTTATTTATCTATTGTACTATCTCGTTGGCACCGTACAGGTCACAGTAGTCACGACTATTATCGTGTGCTAATTGTTAAACCTTAATTCAAAGCAAACTTATGGTGAACAGCATATTGCCAGACAAATGATGGACAAGCAAATTACACAATTATTATCCGGTATATAGTGAAGTGGCCCATCATCACGTGTATAACAGATTGGCTTGTTAGGTGAATCGTCTACTTCATTCCCAAGAATCAAAACAGGAATTGTCATTTTGAGAGTATTATTGTAATGCTACATGTGAATTAACCTGACGCTTCAATGGTTGACGCGGTCATGATCTCTGTTTATTTCAATAAATCTGAAGGTAGTATACAAGATGAGCGTCATCCAATCTTCGGTCTCCAGGGTGGATTTTCGTCCATCATCGCAAACATGTTCTGTACAACTGTTGAAAAAAGAGGCTACTCCAGAGGCTCAGAGATTAGAATAAATCCACCCAACTCAGGATAAAAGAGAAAAAACTGTCGTTTCTGTTTAAACCAGAAGTGTTTTGCGGATCAGCTACATGACTTATTACTGGAGTATTATAGCCTTTCATGTGGAGCCTGTCATACTGAGATGATTTCATACAAATCTGAATGGGGAGATTATATTTTTTTGTCCAACCACCTCGTGAAGCTTGGGTTTCTGAATCACTGCATTTCTTTTGATGGTAAAGAAAAGATCGTTTAGCTGAATGAAAGCGATGAGTATGTTAGGAGTGTTATCACAATCATTCGCCTTGAGGCATCGGATTTGAAGGATGGCGGAAAAAAGATGGCAAAGGAACTTATGTAGAACTGTGACTGGATAGGCATTTAAAAATGGACTCAGTGATTTTATTAAACCGGTAAATTCAATATTGTGAGAGAAAACAGATAAAACGATGGCTGTTCGACGTGTGACATTACAAAATAAGTCTTCAGAAGTGTCCGACAGTGACTGCGGTCACTCTTAAGTCTGTGAGTAAACCAGAAATTTGCGTATACTTTTAATTGTAATTAGGCAGATATACTGTTGTAAACGCTGGGATCAGCAGCGAACCTGCTAGCTCTTGGTAGAGTGGGCACTTTTCGTTTTGAGCCATGCAAAAAGAGAGACTTTATCCGGAAGACTAACTCGACTGCTCGTACTACTTGCTCCCAGGTAGCAACAAGAGAAGAACAAAAAGTTTATTTGCTCCATCAAGAAGAGATGCCTAATTTGAAAAAGTAAACGGCTTACATATATTGTACATGTTGACTCAGAAAACTCTTCGAACCAGAAAACTGAAAGAAACTTACTAAAAGTAATCACTAAGGTTAGTAAGCCTAAGATAATAAAGATCGATTAGGTACAGAGTAGCGAAGGCTACCTTCAGGCCGGCTTGATGACTTCTGTTCTTTTTGCTTAGACGTAGTCGTTTTGTTTCCGGGATACAGGTGTTTCTGGATAAAAAAGGGGTACCTGTATACTCATGAAAACTTTCATTCAGTTTGGCATCGCGTAGTCTTTCTTGTAATGCGGCCGAGGAACACATTTTGTCTCAGACGTGATCTCTTTTGCTTTGCAGAGACTTACTGAGTGTTAACCTCTGATTTTACCACTTCGATAAACTGCTAGTGACTGTTTAATTATGGGTCGAGTAAAACTCTTGGCCAGCTTATGTTGTATATTTATCCTGTAAGGTTTTTCTAGTTGACTTCGAAGTAGTTCCCCATAAAACCTGTTAAAGTGGAACTAAGTGTACACCACCCCGTTTGTTGAAATTAGTGAATCTGAGGTTTTTTCCGAACGATTAAGGTTTTGAGGTGAGGAATACTCACAACATATCAATCAACTTTTAGAATATAGCCATATATAGATGGCTTTGAAATGGCATGTAGAACGTAAGATTTTCAGTGCTTTTGTTGAATTGGTGCCCATGGCCGCATCATGAATAGTAAAATGGGGAAATTGCCTGAGTTTGAACCTTGTTCGAATCAGAATCAAACACGGGATGAATGAAGCCATTCATAATTAGATTTTGTGATAATCCTTTTATAAATATTTTGAACTAAACGTCATTAAATCGTTCGTTACTAGTCAATTAATCTGGTGCCAGCTTAAATAAAACAGACAAGATGATATACTAAATGAATGCACAACAGACCATATAGATTAGCTTGAGATTGGAAGGCTTGACCTACGTGTTGCAGACATTTTCAGGTGGCAACCATTTTAAGAAATAATACACCACTCTTTCCATATAGGCAGTCCTGACGGAGTAAACCAATTACTGTTAAACATACTTCTCACTGTCTAACTCACTCCATTTGCGTCTGTTACTCATGACGATAGGTCACTAGCAGTTACAATCTTCAGGGGCTTGGTGCGTTCTTCCACCAAGGGTAAATTATATGGTTAAGCAAATTCACCAGCGATTTGGGTTGAGACTATGAACAAGATACTTTTGATTTCGCGTACTGTAGGCTGTAAGACGTAATACCTTACAAAGTTGCCTCATGCAATCGTAATCAGAATTATTACCTCGGTCCTGACAAAAGTATATACAAATGACAGGCTCTAACAGGAAAAAAACTAGAATACAGTACTTTTCTCGACTCAATCATCGGAATGTCTCGCTGAATTTGAAAATGGCGAACAAACGTTTGGTATGCTTAGTAGAAATCAAAATTTTCGCTAAAAATCGGCTGAAGTCATCTAAACAAAATATAAAGAACAGTTAATAGTACCGTGTTAACCAATTAACTGTCACGAGAACCTTCAATTAGGAAAACCAACGTATCAGCAAATGTCGTTTATTTCTTCTTAGGAGAATAAAAATTTACAGTATTGTCTCGTGATTATTATGAATGTATGTTTCGATCGTTGGTTGGTTCACTTCACCATACGGAAAACGAGTATTTACGTAAATAACACTAACTCTGACTTAATCATCCCACTTTTGGTATACTTTGACAATTTTGTAAATGTACAGTCACTGAATGTAAGTGGTGACCTCTTTGATACAGTTACCTTCTCGTGGTCACTGTGAACTTCATGTTAACTCTTTTTCGATCCTGTGCTAAATGCAGCATCATTCCCCCGAGCTTCCAGAGGTTCCGCACTACACAAAATTTCATTCTCTACAGGGAGCTGAGGATGTTCATTTACACCTTCGTTCTGAGCAGCACCCAGTCGGTTACTGATTGGTCCAGTATCATGCTTTGCAGATCGGTGACGTGAATAAACTAGGTAGAAGAATTCAATTATTTCAATGAAAATTGCAAATGTCATGCCGATGTACAAAGAACATAGTCCCCCGATTCGGCTGATCAAAGCTTCAAACGTAAGTACTTGCACCTCTTTTCGCGCCAGCGTATCGTTTCTTTTTCGTTTGATCAGCAAGTACGTGTGCCGATCACTAAATCCATACTTTCCCGTGATACTTTCAGGCAGATCCGGTGATGATGTAATAGTTTCGGATAGGTTCTCTGCACGAAAGTAAGTCTGAAATCGTTCGATTGATTCTGCAGACGGATTGGGCATTTGTGAATCGATCTGTTCCAAAGCTGCTGCGGTCAACTTACTCCAGTACAACTGCCAGTGAGTAGCTCTCCAGGTAGTGACTGACACCCGATTGTCATAGTCGACGCTAGTACAACGATGAAGACATTTCCCATTGTTCTCCAAACGTTTCCTCATTGTAGCAAATTGCTTGATCAAGTTGAAAACACAAAACTTACGTGCAAATAAGGATTCCGTTTCGTCTAGAGTATCGTTTTTAAAAATACGGCCGCAGTAGGGTAGTTTCAAGGTTGGCATGGTTATTCGGGGTAAATAAGCATACAGACATCCGCACTGTTGGACAACAACCATTTGCAAATGAGTTTGTAAACACAGCTCAAACTCATACTGATATGTGTTTTCCAAATCCCGATAAGTCTGTGTGGGGTTTCGAACGCAAGGCTTACGAGGTGTTTCCACATGTTCTTTCTTCACAACTTCAAAGTTAATCTCATTCATTCTGCCCGGCTCGATCTGTATTCCTGATTGATCAAGTTTGGCTAACTGTTGTGGTTCGTGAATTGTGACTCTCAATCCGTGTGCTTGTTCGAACACATCTTGCAGAAAGGCTTGACGATACTGTATGTCAAAATTTTCTGGCGGGCCCAGCCAGATAATTAGTCCCAGTTCTTCAACAGTCTGAGAAATACTCTGATTAATAGCTACGGTGTAACAGTTAAAGTGATGTGGATGTGAAAATTGAGTTATGTGGATCATAGAATCGTAACATCCTGGGCCTCCAAGAGCCAAACTTCCACCGGAAAATCTCATTAGACACATATAAATACTGTGATTCCTTTGGTGACCAAGTAGCAAGTGGTTAGGCCAATCTAAATTTTGATAATATAATTTTATTGAATCAAAGACGATGCCAAAATGAGCAACTGCATGTAGTGGAAAGGTTTCATTTTTTAGGGTACTTTCTTGTATTAGACTGTCTGCTTTCTGTCGGAGAATTCGACTGAATTTCGAAGGAGATAGCACTTTGCCTGTCTTCCACAACTTGTACGCTCGTTCAGAGAAGGGTTGATGGTTGCAAAATGTGACTGAAGGAAATGGTGCCGGAGAGTCCATTTCCTCTTCGGCCTCAATATTGATTGTGTAGAGCAAATATTCTCCAACAATACGTTTAACGGATATGAACAAAAATACGGAGGTAAACATGAGGAAACAGATCCACAAAAGTCGGATGAAGGAACTTTGTGCTCTCACTATACGATTACATCCACGTATGGAAATGGATTCTAAAAATAACGATCCATTTTCGATCACATTTTTCACAATTTGACTATCACTTCTTCTTCCGGACCGTATAGCGGACCGTTTTGTCTGTGGCATGAAACGGTGAGGACAAGAAATGTCACTGAAGTAGAGGAAAGGAAATTGTGATTATATGTGCGTTTATTTTATGTAGTGGGCAATTTCAATGAAAATTGATTCAAGTCAATTTTTTACTGAGTCCCTAATTCTCTTGTGTTACAGAACCAAAAAAGTATCGATTCGTGGAACTGTAGTATGATTAGATGTAAAGTTTCGTGGCGGTCGTTAGGACTAGTGTTCAGTTAACTGACTGGGCTATTCTTCATGGGCTCCTCTTGGAAACTCTTCTATTGTTTTTTTTGTCCACGATAAACAGAGCATACTTTGTTCACTCATGCTGTTCTATAAAGAAGTTACAGAACTCACATGATGCGGATAAATTTTCAAATGTTCCGACTATGCCAGATCAGATGTTTGAAGGTGATCTGCTAACAGCTAACGCCAGTAAGTGCTATATCGTATAAATTTGCCACCAGAGTTATGAGGATGATTTTCTAAACAGCAGTTCTATACAGAATTCTAGACGAGGAAAGATTCTAGGTAACCTAATGACCTACCAGTTAATCTTGTCCATAAAACGAGCACTTATGTCTAATGAAGTCGAAATAACATCGCAGCCATTATAACTGAGTGGGGAGGGGTTCTGTATGACACAAATTGGAAACCACCCATACTTGTTCTTAGCTTTCATGCTGTCATAGGCTTTTCCGAAAAGAAACACTGTACTCGAGTTTCGCTGTTGTTAGTACCCTCCAGCAGTGCATGAGCTTGCCCCTGCCAGGAAATAAATTCCGTTCACGCTTTTGTGAAGCAATCACGTTGATCATCTTGCCAATGCTCATCTGTTAAGTACGACAAAATACCGTAGGAAAAGGTTTAGCTATATTTTTCTGAGTAATGTTCAAGTCGCCCGGTTCGTGTGAATTGAACTCATGGAGGATTCCTAGCTATGGGGTTAGCGATTGGACATTTACTTTTTCTTCTTCCTAGACAATTCAGTAGTCTGAGGTATTACTTGCAAGCAATGTGATAAATGATAACCCTGTTCTTGATTTACGGTTTTTCCCGCATTAGGCAACCTGACCTACTTTGAAAGCATGGATGGAGTTCCGGTCCCGACGTTGGCAGGGCTATGCACGATTGACAAGGTCTAACGAGAGCAAAACATTACATTTACGCCATATATGAGGATTTCACCAAGAAGCTTAATTCATACTATGTCACTCCTCTGTACGTCCTCTTATGTGATCAAACAAAGCAGCTAGTCGTGTGCATCCAAAAAGGGAACAGTGTTCATATCAAATGCGCTCAAACATGAACTACTAAGGTGGTCCTGACACCAGTGGAACGATGTAAGCTAACATGGAAAACGGCCAAATATTATCTGGCAGAATTTCAGGGGACTACTTTCATTAAGATGGAGATTTGAACCTAACCTACAACTACTTCATCCAAGTGGCCATTCACTCGTACACAATCGATTTCACCAGGAACAAATGCTAGAACATCAATTCTAGTGTGTTTCACTTACATCTATGCTGGCTATTGTGTGGATGGGAAAACGCCTCAGTGAAGATCTGTTCATTTGAGCCATGACTGACGCAGCTGAGTTGCTCGAAACCGTACATAAACGGCACACGCGCGAGAGTCAACTGCAGCTGCGATTCCTGTGCCCACTTTCTAAAAGCACCAGAAACACACTACTATGTGATTGACCGCTTGTTTTTGTTGAGTTCACCTGCCTGTGTTTTCGGATTGTCTCAGTAGACTACGTCAGTGTGATTAATACTTGATAATGACATGTTGCACGCCAGTGTACTTCACGTTAATAATTTCCCTTTCATTTTACCTAAGAATGTGACCTATAAACTGTTCAGCGATTTTTTTCTCCTACCGATACCTAGACAATAACACTTCGTCTTTTGTTGTCGGGCAATATCATGAAATAATCAACCTGCTGAATTAAACCAATCACTCACATTCTGTCTTAAAATTTTATGACTCATCCTGTATTCACTTGAAGGTCCGAAATGTTTGCTTGTAGAGATCAGGATTTCGCACCTGAGAGGTTTTAGTGATAACATTCAGTAGGAATAATGTTTTACTAGAGGTCATATCAGCTGTCAAACATGGGCAGATGATGACTGCTGTACGGTCGCAAAGCCGTCTAAATCGACGCTTCAGCAGACATATCTGAGCCTACCACTCGTACTGGTTTGTAACTTTGTTCACTTTGATCATTCGCCCTAATCTCGGAATAAATATGCAAGCTTTTTGGGTGCATCTTTTGATGGACGCTTAATGTATTCAAAACATTCATCGAAGGGCTACTAGGTGAGTTAAGTCACTCTGTCCACTTTCCTATCTAAATAACTAGCTGTTGGTGCAAAACTGACGATGGGCTGAAAACCTTTTCTTAAGATACGAAAGCTGTCATAGGCCTCAGCAATCTCTAAGAAGTATACTTTATAGGGCTTCATCAAGAAAAATGTGCTAAATTCACATCTTCAAATGAGGTTCCTAAATTTGCAAGACCTGGAACTAGGTACCAGAGTATACCTTACCGGTGTCGTTAACAGACAAATTCAGAATAGACCTGACGTATATATACACTACGCTAAACCAAGTCGTCAAGCAGCTGAACCAGCGAAATCAGCGCAGACGTTTGAAGACACGTTCGGCCTGTCACTCATTATTAATCCACTGATGTTCGCTTTATGTTGGAAAATGTTTGCCGCACTGTTGATATGCTGTGGTCGAGTTTCTCTTCCATTGCTTGTCTCTAACTTTAGTTACTGAATTTATTACATCCAAAATATATGCTTAATACTTATTTTTGTATTTCTAATTCACCTGTTGCAGATTCACACGTACATGAGGGTTGTTATCATGTTCCACTCTCAAAATATCCTATATCGTTTGACTGCTAACATAACAACTACTCATCACGTTCTAACTAAGATTTTGAGGAAGTATGTGTTGATATTAAGAGTGAAGTCATTACCATCACTGACCAACAGAGTGCATGACAATTAAGTGTAAAATCATTACTAATTAACATTTCAAAAATCTACGAATTACAATTAACTTTCACCCCCCACAAATGGTTGGAGTGTGGATGACAAATGTTTTGTGAGGTGCAATTTTGAAGCCACATGTAATGCAGTGGTTGCAGTAGTGTTATCGATCGATGCCCAAAGTTATCAAAAGCCGTAGTGAACAAATACGATGTTGTTCATGGAAGCTATTGTAAAAACGAACAGGATGGAATAGGTTCACCAGGCCTAAGATGAACTGATCAGTACTACATGATACATCTGATTGGTGTAGCAAAGCGGCTGACACTAATAAGTGGATTTAGTGCTTCAAAGTTCATTTGTTACACTTCAGAAGATAGTGGAGAACTTGCTGTTGCCTACCGTGAAAAGCGGCCGTAACAACACCCCACAAAGATTAACGCGTTTTGAACTGAGAATCGTAAAACCCAAATAGATCGCCGGTTGAAATCGGTGGTATTCTTCGAGGAAACGTTAATTTATTTAGGTGGTTCTAGCTGTTAGAATCGTTACTGTCGTGACTCGCTTAGATCACCTTATGCCCACTACTGGAGGCACTGTGAAGGTGGTGGTATGATTATGTGGGCATCACGGTAATTGTGCTTCGACTGTCTTTTCTGTGGCTAAATTATTTCAAGTTTGTTACTATGCTGTGCCCTGATCATACTTCACGAAGTCTAATACGTTTATAGTTAGCTTGTACTAACTGATCAGTTTTTTTCAGCATCAAGTCCGGCTTATAGTATGACAGCACTGATGTTCTAGGCTGACGGATTGCTTTACTGACATAGTGGGCAGAAGCGCACGCATTATCAACTCTCCCTTATGTCTTTTATATTTAATTATGGATAGTATTTTCGTTAACTCAGTAGCCTCCAACAAACCTTGTCAAAGAAGAACGCTTCAAACAGTGGCCACTGCCGACGTGCGTAGGTCAACCTGTCAGTAAACAAAATCCCATTGTAAGAATCACTTGAAACACTGACAACCTGCGATAAAGTGCGTTTCGGAGCTAAGGTACACGTTTGAACACTGTCCGTGTGTATGTGGAACGGAATATGTTTCATACATCATATATGATCTTGCGGCCTTCTAGACTGCTTTCATGGTTTTCTGTCCCCATTGTTTCTGGATCAGAATAGCATCGGCACGCTTTTCATCAAGTGATTCTATGCGTTAGCGTTTTTTATTCCCGAAAGTTAGTGACGTTGAGATGAAGCAATTCTGTGTGTGTTCAGGGTTCATTGGAGTCTTTTGAAAGAGGCCACAAAGTACGGGCACATAAATTAGGAACGAAGTCTCTGCAAGTTTGCCTACAGATTGGAAATCACGAGGCATTATCGTCAGTAGGCAAGGATTGAGGATTGGTTAAACGTGCACATGCCACATTGTACGTAAATGGTACCTCGGTCAACTTCATTTTATCTGAAAATAGAAACTAGGTAGTTCCAGTTCTTAGCAGAAGTCGTAAAACGGACAAACTAAAAGAACCACAATGTTACTAAATTTAAAATGATTGTGCGGATTAAGTGATAGCACCGGTTGATTTGAAACAATCTCTCCGTATCACGACCTTGAGTGTAAAGGACAGAGAAATGTACTACTAACAACTAAGCTGACGGATATTTTCATTGCCAAACACTGTTTTTCCTCTTCTAAAGAAAGCTTTTGTCGAGTGGTCATTGCTGTCAATGGTTGAGAATTTTAGGATTAGTAGTATATGATGTGTTAGTCGCGTTGACTAAAAAAGAAAGGTTACACAAGTGATACTGGTAGGAAGTTCTCCAGAACCCACTGCTTTACTGAAAAGCGTCCATCCTAAATGATCTGTCTTGTCCAGATGAAAAAGTTCACAGGTTTATTCGGTCATCGACACATACATTTAAGAATCGGACAAGAACAAGAAGAAGCTGTTATGAGTACTGGGAAGTCGGCAGCATTTCGGCCAGAGACAAAAATTACTTTGTTTTTTACCACGATAATCTGTCCCATCTACGGGATACCAACCCTAACTGGAAGATGTAACACCTCCAGTTCGAAAAATGCCTACCGAACCGGTAGTTATGTCAGCCAAGGTGAATATATTTACATATTGCGACCGTTCTTCTTTTAGAAAAGGTGATTAATTAATAATTTCGATGACTGTATCGAGTTGGTAAATAATAATGGAAAACAAATGAAACGTTATACAGTTTCTACAGTAGGCTGAAAACAAGAGACAAGAATGAACGTCATTTGGCATTTGTGTATTTAGCAGTAATTAGGTTCTTATTTCATTGATGGTCGATTTTAATTATGGATTAGGTGAATTAATTAATTACCAACCTGGTTAATCTAGAATTTCCGGGGTATCTTTACTGATCTGGTGACAAGAATTAACAAACACGGTTGCAGGCTGTTAATTGTGTTTCAAGACAAATTTACATGAATTACTGTTGAAGGGCAATCAAGGTCAACACGACTGAACTTGGATTGCTGGAAAATTCGGGCTTTTAGGCGAAGAGCTATGGTTCGATAGTTTGAATGGGCTTGAAACAAATCGAAAAGTCGTGTTGACCGAAAATGTGGCACTGACCCATTTTCTGCCTGTCGTGTGTAGAGCTCGTATTCTCTGTCCTCCACTGGTTGGTTCACGCGTCTTTTGTTAACGCGTCCAGGCATGCACTACGAACAATTTTGATGAGGAGCACGAATCTATGTTTGAAAGGTCATGGTGTCATGCATACGTTGTGTTTATTCATGAGTAACATGGCAAATAACATTGGATTTTTGCATCAAACGGGAAAATTTTACTTCGAACGGTTTATATGGTGAATTTCTTGTAACTAGTAATTAGGAAGGGATGGAAATTAAGTCAGGAAGCAACTCCGTCAGTCTGAAGTTAAAAAGAGATTTCAAGCAAACAGTATTAACAAAATGAAAGAGGATACACATCATGGAGGCTAGAACCAAAAAAAGTGTAGAAAGGTAACGAGAATAAGATTGTCTATTCTTTAATTTTTTTGACCGAGTAGGATAGTAGCAGTTGTTTTTGCACAGAATATCTGAACCAAATGCATCATGAATGCAGTGGGGGGGATTTGACCATTGTGTTTGGCATATTTTTAGCATATAAATTGGAGGTAACACAACGTTAAGAGCAATTTCTACTAATCTTTAATTCAGCTACTTTGAAGTACCTTTGTTAGGCTTTCTACAAGCAGAATGCCTTCAGTTACAACATTCCAGATGAAATACATCCGAGAGTGTTAAGAGATAGGATATTACTATATATTCCTAACTCTCCAATATTCACAATTTGTGTGACAAGTTTGTGGATAAAATGCCAGAACAGTGCATGTTATAAAAGTAGTATAAAAAGCCACGACAAATAAGCAAGAATCTATCTGCACAATTTAACAGCGCATTCAACCAAATCATACAAGGTAATTTACTCTTGCCGTAGTATATGAATGAATTATGGCAGCACAGAAGCAGAGTCTTTATCTTTTATTTCAACTTTCAAACTGTACTCAATTGGTTGAAGGTTTTGTAAACTACAGCAACATAATTTTGTGTATTAAAGACACAGTATATACCATTAACTTTCATAAGTCTCAGTAATGCGGGAGTTATTTGATAAGTCAGATACATTAGTGATAACTAATTACGAAAAAAATTTATCCCGGATGCACGTTTTCCAAAAGAAATTGACAACCAATAGTTCTGACAGTTCTGATGAAAACTTCTTCTCAGTGAAACCTAAGAGATTTAAAATTAACAGCAATGTCTCCAACGAGGTTATTGATTGAGCTTATTTCCGCTGAAGTTATTGTTGCAGAAACGACAAGGCATAACTGCTCAAAATAACCACACAACAAACTTGCAAACCCGCAGTGAGAATTGTTAACTTACAATAAATACATGACAGATGATAAAATTTCTCCATGGTGGATAACTGTCCATCTAATCAGTTAAACTACTGTATGCTTCCAAAACAGTCATGTAAACATTTAGTTAAGAAGCGGATACCCTATGAAGTCATCTCAATATGAGAATGGAATTCTGTTCTGCACTAGTGAAATCGTTAACCGGTTTCTGAAACCAGATGCACGAACGTAATTCGCTGAAATAAAGCGCGAAAATATCGAATGTCACATGCTGAAGATCACTGGGTTTGAACGTCAGCCAAAATAACTCATTGAACGAAGTGATTACAATAGTTGAATTTAGAGACTAGTCGCGTTTCATGTAAAACTCACACTCACACAGCGAACTTATAATTTGAGATCTCACGAATCATAGACTAGCTCTAAAGTATAGTTATACATGTAGCTTTTTAACAGTCAGCACTATGGACTTTTTTATGACTCGCTCAAAAGGTTCGTCACTGATCTGACCGAACAATTGGCTATCAAGCCTGAGGTGACTTGATTAATCTCACTGTGACTTTTACACCCCGTATTTCAGATATTTTCAGTCCAGCCACCGAACAACGGGTCCAGGATAGCCAGCAATTTTCGTGACCTATTTTGCTGCCAGTTGGCAGTTTTGTTATTGGTTAGATATCAGGCTTCAAGACGAATTGGCGACTAGTCAAAGTTAACTGCGACTTTAGCGGTTAGGTAAACGTTTGGTCAGCCCCAGTCGAAAAGACATAGTGTGCTGAAGTTTCATGGTTGTTACAGTTCGTGAAATGTACATCTCCCAACATCACCGATGGTTAAACTCCACTCCACGTCGCTAGTAGTCAACCATATGGTACATTGTCACCGGCCTCACATTGAACGCGATCGATTTGTCACATAAACAGGCTCAATCACTGTTGATGACACTCAGGCTGTCGGTTCATCAGAGAACAGAATAAACTCACTGTCCAATTACTCAAAGTCAGTGGCAATATAATTAGAACTTCTTTTCGGAGGGGATTGTTTGAAAATTTAATCTGAATGTCAAGGTTAAAAGTGTAATTATTAATTTTCATACACCGAATTCCTATCATTTATCAATACACTTAATTATACGTCCATTAGAGGGGAATTCAGTAGTTGTTTATATGAAACGATGGTATAAGGTAGGCATCCCTCGCACTTGCTTGTGGCTTTTGATGCCAGGTAAACTCAAATGCCAGTAGTTAACACGATTATCTCATGAGAACCAGAATGGGGGTATATATTCAAGATGTAAATGGTAATCTGCGCCTACTAAGATAAGATTATATCCAAATTTTGTCCTGTATTGTTTGATCTATCTAGGCGATTGCGTAAATTGTAATGCAAAGTGAACAGGAATTAATTTATACCATTCAATTCCCCGGTTTCTCATATAAGTTCGAAATGAGTGAAATCAAGTAAGCTTATTGAAACAACGTGAACATCTCTAGTAAAATTATTACCAAATGAATAGTGATGAAGTTACTAAATATGTGGATTACAGAAGTGGTATACTCACCTGTTATGATCCTATTCATTCAAGATGACTGTCTTTCTGGCGTGGCCGGTTAACTGGTTACCAAAATTTCAGCTCTTACATTTTGTTGTTTTCAACAGACTATACGTATTCCTGTTGAAGGATGGTCTTTTACGTGTCTCAATACAATTTGTGAGGGTAAAAGCGAAATTAGACAGCCTTTAGTGTAGCCAACATTTCGACATATATTTTTAGATGTTTTACGCTCGATAGATATGCAGTGTGTGTTGGGCTACAACAGGCCTCGTGAGATCTGATGATTTGCCACGAAGTCTAGGTGAGTTAGGACACCGGCGGAAATCCGGGTGATGTTGTCCTCAATGTTTTACATCACAATTTCAGCACAACGCATCAGTTCTTTTACTAGTTTTCACGCTGTATGCTGATGCCTTCGACACACCAACTCCAGTGAGGACTCAACTGTCTATCAACTTGTCTGGTCGCCCGTACTGAACCAAACGGACCTGACAGTTTGTCGTGAATTATTCACGAGAAATTTACCGCCATGTTGTGTTGACCATTATCGGATTTTTTCAAACAATGCGTTACGTGCCACAATTAACTTTTGACCGTTACACAAAAGCACACATTAAAACAATGCCAAAAATCAACCTCGTACCTTCACTTGATTTCACTTAAGCCTGTATGTGTGCGCTTGGAAAAACAGTTCTCGACTAAATCAAAGCTCAGATGAGCACAGTAGATTTCAAGAATTCAGCGCACATTCAGTTTTAATATTGTCGCTTGTCTGATTCACTATGTTGTGTCAATTCTGTATGAGAATCTAGGGCCACTGTTTATTATTTTTTATACATAAAAGCGATTAACTGGAAACCGTTGGTAAGTAGGTGTCTTCTCAAATTCTTGGTGCATCTTGTACATTTCCTACATCTTCCACATACTCACTGTATCAGTCGAAGTCACTTTGTATAATTTGCTCCTTTATTTACCAATTTAATCACTGACTGTGCTGTTGTACAAGGTGTAGTCATCTCAATAGTACAGTTTTGTGTTGCATTCATGAAGATGAAGGATTAAACATTCTCCCTGAAATCCGCAAACGAGATGTGGTCTAAGGCATCAAGCACGAACTCGTTTTTGTCCTCCCCACTTACAGGACAATTCCTACGAAATGCCTAGGAGGTTAGCGTAACGCAGTCTATCTCACAACATGTCTGAATATGCCGATATGTTGTTTTCACCCATGAAAATTAATTAACAAAAACTTCGGAATAGTTGTTCACCCTCTCAGGAAGATAATTAGCTCACACCCTGATTTTTTAGTAGTAATCTAAATGATAATTTGAGTAATATAATGACGCGGTCGCTTCGTGCTGATGATGTTTTCAACAAAGTTAGAAAGTTATTTTTCCAATTACGAAACTTAAGGTTTATTTCTGGCTGTCATCATATAATCGGTAGGTGTATTAATGCACTTGTTCCTATTTATTCGGTATTGTCTACAAAAGTTATTTATCTATCCCGTTGCAGTAGATAGCTGTGCAGACTTTACTCATTATGTTAAGATGCACGAAATGCTTGCAAATAAACATAAAACTGACAAAACTTAAAATTGCTTTGATTGGATAACTCTGTTTGTATTTCTAAATCTGCAGTTTGCTTTCTAGGAGATTTTTCTATTTCCGCCTATCCGTTTTAAGTCAGACCCAATTCCACTGAATTTCATGATAAACTGTCTTATTTTCCTGGGGTTTGCTACGAAACATAGTCAACAGGTGTGCTGAAATGAGACTGAATACAGCCATTTATCATATTTATATTATTTAGTACTGTTGTTCGACTAAGCTTCTTAAGAAACTTGTCGCCTATTAACTTATTTTTTGAGTAAGAAGATAGAATTTCACCCCTTCAGATGTACACAGCGCAGTATTGACTCGGTACTTTGTTTGTTGCTCCATCTGTTGAATAATTTTTATTTGCTGTGATCACACTGATTGTGTAAAACACTGCTTATTGCACAGATTATTTGTTTCAATTTTTGTGCCGTGGCAAAAAAAGTGAACTAAAACCACTGATTCAGATCAACCATCTTCAATGTTCTTTTCGAGTAGTATAAATTATGGTTATACCTTACTGTGTCTCTTAGGTGTTCTCCACAATAAGACCGTCGTAAAGCCTCTTCTCTTAGTACTCAATAATGCGATATATCTTTACAACATTTAACTAAAAACTTTCAGTCAAAACTTATACTCTGAGAACTGCGTGACTACCATTCAGCAGATCACACAAAATTAGCAAAACGGAGGTTTGACATTGTTTGGCATCTTCACCCAGGTCAACCCCTGAAAAGTCGGTTCTGGCATTACTGTTTAATTCGAAACAATGGGTTCCCTTTAACCACTTAATTAGAGCAGAAA
>LUCH01000280.1:24190-64132 GCA_013368495.1 Paragonimus heterotremus | reverse complement strand
TGTTTGTTGTTTATCCAGCTAATAAGCTTATTTTGTGTAATAGACCGGTAAAACCCACAGATTCGTAATCGGATATGATATTAAGTTTGTGTTCTTGAAATCGTTAACTGAAAACACCTGCTAGGAATGCGTTGATGTTTCCCTGGTTGGGGTTTGTTCTTTTGTTGTGCCATTTTGTTCGGCTCAGAACATCAAGGCAGGCAGATTGATTTGACACAACTTTGGATGTCAATGAAACTGCATTTGGTAGATTGAAGTAATTCTAAAAACAAAACACATGTCTGACTGGATTCTGTCACACAAAGGTAGTGCACACGCATCTTTAGAATTATTTGACAGACACCTTGATTTGGGTGTCTAGATTGCCAGAGCAAATTGTAACGTTGTTCGTGGACAGTTTTGTGCACTTCGGCGTAATGCCCTGTAGTCAACGAATAAGCAAGCTGACGTCGGTTCGACAAGACTGTGTTTAATCTTCTCCTTGGAGAAATTGTGCCCATTTTACTCCTCAATGTTTTATACGTAGTTCTCGATGAATTTGGCTAGTTAATACAGAAAGATTTCATACCTTTAGAGGGTACTAAGTGGATGGAAAGGATTTTTTTGGTTATCACTGTGGTAAGTTTGTCATTCACCAGTTTTTGTTTGATATTTGCTCCCTATTCACAGGTCAGTCACTTGCAATAATTCCATGTGAATGTGTAGTTCAAACCAGCTAACTGCCGAATGCTCAACACTGTACCCCACTTACTCGTGAACAAGCGGCTTGTTCTATCATTCAGAATGACAGGGACAAGTAAAGCTAGATTTATCCCGTGTAACGGTTCCATAGAACGTGCTGAATAAACACGAAAAAATAGCTAAAACATTTCAAATAAGCCAGCAAACTCAGCTCCTCTCCGAGCATTTGGATTGTCAGCATAATCCAAGCTAGCATATCACGACGGTAGAAGGTCCTTACATGAAGAGATCTGTCATAGTAGAAGAGAACGGTTAGCTGCAGGTTCCACGCATAAAAGTGTTATGTCTTCAGGGCGCTGAGGATGGTCAATACATGGAAATCAGTTACTACGTAGACAGGCAGCCTCAGAAAAAGGATGACCTCATATAAAGAACGACAAATGATTCCAAGGTACTTGATCAACACGAAAGCATGATAGTCCGGGTCTGTGGTGTGGAGACCCGATCCAAAAGCAGTGTTTTGATAATCGTTCATGTAGTTTCCGGCAGTACAACTTCAGACAGAACGTCTTCGATTTTTTTCACAAGTGTCACGGCTTTGTCGTGGCAAACCGCATTCACATGAAGCATGCTAAATGAGGTCAGAGTGATACCAGTAGCTTTTCGCGTACTGTATAGTTCAGACTACATAATCAGTCCGCCCTTTGACAAAAACAATGCATACTGTGCCTCAGCGAAATTGATTGATGTAGGCAGGGCTATCTCTCGTTGGCTATAATTATTAAGGCAGTGAGAATATTGGCCGGCTGGATCACCTCGTGAAGCTCGGTCCTTAGTCCTATGAAAGTCGCACCAAAGTTGGATAATATGAATATAAATCACGGAAGCAATAAAAACCGAACAAAGCAGCTAATGTTTGAACAGTGGACAACGGGTCACCTCTAAAAGACGACGATCATCCAGCCTGTGAAAGTTTTACTCCATCTGTGCTCCATGAACATTTTTGTTTGTCACTACTAGAGCGTCAACACATCGTCAGGCACCACTTAATATGGATGTACACAGTCCTTGGCAGAGGCCGGCGCGCTGCAGCTGGCGGTATTTGCATTTCCATGAATGATTGCAACTAGTACTCAGAAAATAGATGCTGAAACCTTATCCACTCAAGGTTCAGGCTGAGACTACCCAGTGATCACTATGAAGAGGTTAGTCAGCGTGTCGAAAGCCAGGGCTATTCCAACTTCCGAAAGTGAACTGTTTCCAATAATATTTTTTATTGTAGTTCGCACCCTTTTACTCTGTACTATCAAGTACACTGGTATTTTATGTCCAACTGTTGCCTTTTAAGAAATTAACCCTTTAGATTATAAGATATCTGCACCAAATTTAGCGGGCATGAAGTCAAACAGTTTGAACGTCGTGGTTAACACGTTAATGATAAATAGATTTAAGATAACACAACGGTACGAGTAAGTAGTATTATTCCATGTTCCAACCACCACGGGTGGCTTTCCTCAGGAGTGTTGTAATCGGAATAACGTTAACAGAGGTTCCTTCGTTAACGTTGATGTTATTCTCAAGCCATTTATTAAACAGTCAGATTCCTCGTTGTATTCGTTATTGCTGAAACCTGACCACCGTTTCGGAACCACTTGACTCAAAACTTTACGGGAATGCGACAACTTTGATCAATTGTGGGTGATTTTCATTCGGTATGAAAACCAAAATCCTCCATTACTCACCAATAATCAAAACCAAACTCATCGAATATTTACTGTCTTTCCACAATATGCCTTCCGAAGAATGCTACACTGACGAAGTTTGATGGAGGCTTTATCGAAATAGTTTTCCATGCGGAAGACTCGATATAGCACCGCCGAAGTCTTGGGCATATCACTAATCAACAGACGTATTTGCAATTACTATAGTGAGTTGTAGCGCACGATGACATGGGTAATGCGTGAGGAGTGGTAATAAGTATAAGAATATGTCTTTGAACGTGCCGCCTGGAAAGTTGCACCCACCTGCAACTGCACTAAAGTTGTGTAAACCTTTTTGTGGAAACTCGGATGGTTATCAGAGGTTGAACCAATAACTCCCTGTACTCTGTTAAACCAATAACCCCGATCAGATTAACCACTCAGTGTTCATCAGTTCATTCGGAGCAGTTTTTGTACGCACACGGTGACAATCAATCAGGAGTTCGGAGCTGAGCGGATAGAACATATCTCTGGATGATTTACGGCTCGCTTGTTGGAACAACATAGACCTTTGTAGACTAACCAGTAGTTGCTAACGTCAAATCGTCAATTTTTAAATGGAGGTTATTTAGTAGCCAGTGACTGAGTAACTGATTCCACTTCAGTCTGTAACTTACTCTTTTGAAGTGACCACTTTTTGGAGATTAAATTTACTGTGGATTCAAAGGTCGTACGTAAGCATCCAGAAAATCCGGACTCCAACCTCGTATCTTCGTAGGTTTACCATTTTACTCGGTTATTGTGTTCTCCACTTTCGGGTTGTTCAAAGTTTCTCATCGCTAATCTCATACGTTTCTGGATAGCATGTGTTCGAAATGTCAGTTTCTATAAAAAATCCTTTATTTTAGGTCAAGTTCACTCCATTGGACGGCATTGGTCACCATATAAAAGTAAAATTAATCGCCCTCCTGTTTCAAGGTCGCGAAGACAAAGTAACCTTAGATGACGTAAAAACTGTATGACAATTTCTTATTGTCTATCGACTAACGAGAAGTGACGTTTTATATATATGATACTAAATGCCATTCCTTGTAGGTTTTGCCCTTATTTACTATTCCATACTATTCCATATTATGTCATCCTGTGCAGTGGTGAACTATTTTACTCAAAAGTGGATGATCTTGTAAATATTTCATAAACTGGGGATCTTCAATGAAGTTTACGGTTGAGTGCACTGCAGATCATTTCATTATTCCAAGACTCTCAATCTTAAGTTGTTTCATCGTTAGTATCTGTAAGTATACAGTCAAATTTGTTTCACATAGAACTATTGCACACAAACAGAAGCAGATAACGACCTCAGGTGCTGCCTTCCATTTTCTGTACAGTCAGATGGATGTTAGATTTTACTACTGTAACTAATAGGCGACGGGTGTAGTTAAGATTTACTGCGACATCATTGCCTCAAAACTCGTTTCCTTCAGTTTTGTCATCACTGTGGACAATCAACAGACCCAGGTAAATTTAATTTTGATCTGTACTTTGAAACGTGCCTTCTCTTAGTCATTAGTCTAAGCGGCATACTTTTTCGTGCAGTCCCTGCCACTCGTCAGCATGTGGAACATTCATCATTAAATCATAGATATGAATTCAGTGAGGAACTCTGAACCGTGCTCAATGATCAGTGACGACTTGACTTCCGCCCAGTATCGGCTAGAACGATCAAGCCAAGAAAAGCTTGTCACACCACTATTCAGTAACTTAACTATATGCACAATAACAGAGTCCTTTATGATAAACTTTATTTGAAACACTGAGTTCCCTTTAACCACTTTATTAGAGTCGTGATTACGTGATATTTGGTGGACTGGTGTGCGTGTTTAATCCCTGTCTGTCCTTATCTGTATGATGTATATAGCTTGCATGTTTCTAACGTTTGCGACTAATGAGAGTAAATGAAATGTTAACATATTGCAATATATATGTCTTCCTTCTACTCTAATGAAGATGCATTTTATATTGAAAATATTCTGTCTGCTTCTTTCAAGTGTTTCACGTTATCAGGCTTTAAAATGTTTTGCTTAGTGGACTCTACTTTGGGCACATTTCTGTCTCCTATATGTAAGCTATCTAATAGCTTTGAATTATTGTGTCTGTGTATTCTTTTGGTTTATATATCATAATGTTTCATTTTTGGCAATCCTATGACAGTTTCTTTCAGTATTCTCGCAGTTATATCATACAACGCGAATTTCGGTAGGGTCAGTTTCTTCTACAAATGAATTAGACTAAAATCACTACTTTTGTCGGTTGGTTTTTATTCAAACATGTATGTGCTAACATACTTTTCTCACAAGGATTGAGAGGTAAAGCGGTTATAAGAAAATAGATCAAACGTCGAACTGTCTTAATAAAAAAATCTGCCTATAACTGGAGTTGTAAGCCAAAATCAAGAGACCCGATTGCATGCACACTGATCAGATATTTCGTACAACAACTACAACTCTGGTTCCCCCTACCAGAATCAACCTTTCCATTATAACTTGAGCTAACCGGAAGTTTATGTCCATTTATGCAACCAGCCATCATCAAACTTTACAAATTACTACATTCGTACTTGCCTGATTATGATGCCGTCCTAGATACGCCGAAAAACAAAAAAATCAGACGTACCGATTGAAAAACACTTAGAACCTAGCTCATTAACTCTAGACTACAATGCATATAAGGTGGTTACTTATGTTCTTTAGGCTGACTCTAGTTTTCCACTAGTCTTTGGATAGGAAAAAATATTTCGATCAAAGGGCGTTGCAATTGAAACAACACAACACTGTTCTGTGTTGAACCTTTTATTACTGTTTCCTCGCTGTAAAAATCATACAAACTGTCCGTTATTGCATTGTTTTGAAAGGTTGGAGAATTGTTACGCTAAACTGTTTCGTTTTGTCAACGAAATGAATAAACTTGTCGACTATAATGTACTACTAACTGCTGATGTTGGTTGATTGTACGACTGAACAAATTGTACGTATTTTTTCCCTGGTAAGATCTGTGGAGCATGATGGCTGTTGTAGCCTGGGTAGCTTATGTATCGTCAAAAAGATGATACTCTGCAGAATGTTACGATAGTTATTTCAAACGGTATTATACGTGTGGGTAAAGTGTGGTTGTCTCATTAGTATTTCATTTGTGATGAAGAACATTTCCAAAGAAACCCTGAAATATGGATACCACATGTCAATCAAATAATCTGACAAATCTCTTTGATTTTGAAACGTCTTCCATATCAAATGGTAAATTGGAATTAGAATTGACGTTGAAATTTTCGAATTTAGAGCACTATTTAAAACTCACTGGGAAGCCAAAGACACGGTCAAAACAAGCTACTCTGATTGATCGCTACTAACAGATATTGAGAAAACATTATAAAAGTCTATACCTATAGACTCAAAGTAGCCAGAACGGTGAAAAGAAAGCAAGAATGAAGCTTCTGTTTAAAAGTAGGATGGTACAACGGAATCGGAGTGGATCATTCGCAAACGCGTTTTTATTGACTGATTTGGTTTTGGGACCAATCATTTGCAAACATGTCGTGTATACTTCAGTACATCGAATAAACGGGAAGTTACGCCATCTTAGTGTCAAGATGACACAAGTATTGACGATGAGGTTGAACACACAACATTGATTCCGGTAAACAAGTATTAGTACAAAGCAATCAGAATCAAACATACGTTCAGCAGTGTGACCTGGAAGACTGAAGAGCTCTTGGTTGAACTGAAGTAGATATTCAAATCCATCTTCATCGACAGAGTGTGGCGATGTTAAACATATGCTTCATTATACAGACCTAGACGTTTTATCATCCGCAGTACGTATATACTGCTGACTACTCAAGTTAGGAGAAAAAGTATTTAATAGTTCTTCGAAAAGCTTTTATCTTTGAGGATGAATTAAAAACGTTATAATTCGGCAATCAGTAGAGAATGGTCCTTCTCAATTGTTTAATTGCATACTACCGCTTTTGATGACATTGGCCAATGACAAGGCTAGTGATAATTTGCTCAGAGGAATCTGTGACCCAGCAACGAATGAAAGTGCTTCATTTAACACAAACAAACTTGACGGTATGGGAGATCTTATGTTTTTCGTGCGTTTTTATGTGTTGAGTGTAGTAAAAAATACGCATGTGGGAAGCAAAAACGATTATTACTCGCCCAAAGATCAGAACTTGGCATTATTTCGAGGTGGGTCCAGGCATCTATACTGGCACTACAATAGAAATACATATCACAGGGTGAGCATCAAACAGGGTAAGGTAACTGTACTAGTTGGAATAAAATTACATCTTTTTAGACTAGGGAATAACTTCGTTTATTAATTTCGTTTGATTAACAAGCGGACGGCCACAGCAAATAAGCCGGAGTTTTCTCCCAGTAAAAACAAATGCCAGTGGTGTCTGGATAAAAGATTCACAGGGTGATTAACGAGAAGCTCTCAAGCGAAAGTTCGTTTATTAGTTAATGAAACGATTTAGCATTTCATAAACCTCCAGTAGTAAGACATGCTTTTTTGAATTATATGTGAGTAACAAATAATAAGGGGTTTCCGATGACATAAACTGGACAACTGTCACTCTGGAACAGAGCTTTCAATCTTACCTGGATACTTACCTAACCATTTTGAAAATAAAGCACTATTATTGTTAGATCAGACCTTCAGCACGCAAGATAATATGACTCCGGCAATAGTGAGGAGAAACAAGGTTACTACCATTGCATTATTAACCACGTATTATTCACGACCAAGTTATCATACGCAAACACTCATGCATGTAGGATTATACATGAACTACATAACGGAGAACGTTTCTTATCGAAAATCAGTAGACTGGAATATGTTTGAATACCCATCCCGATGCTATAGGGAGATTGAACAGAACAAAAATACCCGGTTCAGTCATGAGATGAAACGCGTAGCAAACAAGCTCGTTTTCGGTGTTTCCTCATCAGGATAAATACAACACACTTGTATAGGTTCACTGTAGGTGGTAAATAACGTATCACTGAGGCGAGATATGTCAGTCAGCAGTTTCTGTCTAGTTTGAGTCATGAGACTTAGTTACATAAAATTGACTACGTGAGTTTTACGAGATCAGCGAGAGATACGTCACATCCATGCGATCATTCTATACTGGGTTTGCGTACACGGCCATGGAAGGTTTAACGTTTTGACTAGCCGTTTTTGACCGCACAGTGGTGGTGAGTATAGGCGAATTGCGATGACCTCTGCAATTGATAGTATACGACCCTTGACCAATTACTGGAGTCAATTTTGGGTTTTCAGGCAGAACCGCTGGTGTGAATGATCCAATGAAGGGGAAAATACATTTCAGGCGGCTCAACAGCGGTTAGCGTTTAATAATCTCATGGTGTGCATTTTCAGTCCTTCGTATACTTGATCTGATCTTATCTCGTAGCAATGAAAACTCTAATTTTTATTTTCACAAAATGTATAATTTTTTTGCCAACATTTAATTTTTCATCTTGGCAAAGGAACGTATTGTCTGGACGAAACATTGTTATAGTTGGCATGCTGTGCATCAAAAACGCATCGCGAGTTTTGTATAGTAGTTTTGAATAAGCGAACATGTGTTTTAAGTACAGTTCCACAAATAATCTTACAAAACCACAAGAGTATAGTTCGGTATGTGAAGTTTTATTTGCACTTGAGTTAGCGAGACTGAGTTTGAGTCCTTGTTTGGAAATAACTTCAGTATATTGAATCGCTCGTAAACATTTCTCGCAAGCAAGTCGTATGGAGAATAGCGACACATTGGATGTTCGCATACTTCCGCTGTAAATGTTTTTATATAATTTCTCATAAGTATTTTTAAGCAAAACTCATTATACTGCTTTATGTGAACATATTTGCCTGCCATATACTATGACTTTTGTGAGCTTGAATTTAAGACAGTCATTGGAATAGAATTGAATATCAACTCATCATACATTAGAATGGTACGAACCGAGCATGTTTTCACTTTGAACGAAAGCTGGCTGTGTAATCTAGTCCGAACACCTTTATGCAAATCACTGATGATAAAACTGGTGATATTAAATGGCCGATAAATTCAGCTTGCTTTACAAGTTTCTAGTGCGGTGTACACAGTTCGTCTGTTCCCAATGAGGTCAAAAACAGAACATTCAAAACGATTATGTCAAAGCAGCGACGACGTGTGTGATGCTAACATTTATCAACACTGAGTACAATCACAATGGAACATGCAAACTTGTAAAGCGGCATACCGTCAAATGCCGCCATCCAAATTTGATTTAAGACAGGAAATGTGATCAGTCGTAGAACTAGCATTTGTTTGCGACAGTCAGTGAATGAATTGTTTATGCAAGCATCTTGTGAATTTAGTTGAAATGATGTGTTTGACGGATTAGTATAAATGGAAATAACGTTAAGTATCACAGAGATCTTTTGACAGAAATCAGGTTTAAATAGCACACTATACCAAAGGTCTTATTTTCACAGTTCTCCACCAAACTTTGTTGAAGTAACGATGAAATTTTGTTCATGAAAGATTATGTATAATGACATCAAACACATTTCGCGAAAATCACAAGGCAGCGCGGTGTTCGGATTCTTGAACAATGTTATGCTATTATGACTTTCCAAGCGTAGCCGCAAATTTACTAGCGTGGCGGAGGTTGTAATAAAGCAGGAGAGAATATTCCATTATAATAAATGCAGAAAAGAAATTCCAGGGTGTCGTTGTACCCAATGGTACCTGACTACCTGCACTTATACAGAACAACAAAACACATAGAAGTAACGCAACACTTTTCCGCAACAGTGCAGTCTAAACATAATGTGCATAAGTTGTGGTCAAGTTCTCTACACATTAGCAAACGTGCTACAGTACGAGAAATCTGCAAGTGATTGCATCGGTCGGTGTTGGATAAGATATTACAGTTGTGACTAATCACGTTTGTCATTACATTCAGTAGAGTAATAAACAAATCCTTTGAAACAGAGAAGTGGAGACCAGTGTCACAACACAACCGCATCAGCATAGTTCAGCGACCGAGGTTTATCAGATGCACAGCCATCTATCACTAACTCGGAGATATCTTTCTAACGGTAGTTCTCTTGGAAGGTGCGAACGATAGCTCCTTTCAGCTGTTTGCTTGTTCGCTGTGTGTACAAACATATGTTGGCTCATATTTTTGTTACATGCTTCACTCCTTCTACCGGAACGTTCATCGTGATCATAGCCTTTATTCATTAATCTCATTATACCAGTGCAATGATAACCATAAAGAAGTCGATAAAAAATGCAAGGCGTGACGAAATAAACAAGCGCAGGTTTTAAGAATGAAATAGAATCCGGATTATGATGAAAATTAACAGTGCACCTGTAGTCTTACACGGTTATAGTACAACCAATTCTAGTTGTTGTCTTAACAGAATGCAAATATTTCTTGGCATGTACGCTAATGTTAAAACTGTATTCAAATTTGCCCCCGCAGTCGTTATTTGTTGGGGGAACTCTTTACTTGAAGTCCTTAGAGATAACTTATTGTGGAAACATGATTCACACAGGAAACGATTAATTTACTCGATTCCACTTTAAATGTAATGCACTTTTTCATTGTGTCCTGAGTTCATCTCTTTTTGGTTTCCAAGTACAGTGTTATGATTAGGTCTGTTATAGGTTACGTTGGAGAAAAGCTGTTGAAGTGCATCCAGTAGTCATTCCGAATGCACATGTGACAAACTTAACTTTACACTGATCTTCAAACCTTTTTTATGTGAAAAATATTTACAGTATATATACTGCAATGCTAGCTTTTAGATTGTCCGGCGTTACCTGATCATCTGTGGTTTGATAGTTACAGACCAGTCCATCAAGGAAATGAAGCCATGTTGAGAATAGTGCACTCAACTCCATTTTCAAGATATGTTGGACTTATCCAAAAGATTAGTTTCTACACGATTTCCCTTAAGTAAGCCATCACCCCACTCCTAACCTTCCTATCTGAAGTGGAATTTCTACGTCACAGTTATATAAAAAATGCAATTGATGAAGTTCAGACGTTGTAATATAAAATGGAATTACTTCAAATTCATGGCATCAATGTCATCGTCGTTGTCGAGTACAACTGTTTGCCAGTAATTATTTTACGTTGATGTACATAAAGAGTTACCGTTGGCGTTGATTTTGCATTTTCATTGGTTTTGACACCTTAACAAGCCATTCTAATAAGTGTTATTGATGTGCGTTGGTCAGCAACAGAATTGTTCGCAATTATGCATTTAAACTAGAAAAGTTGATCGATCCATAAATCGGAGGTGTATGAGAACTTTCCGGATAGCAATGATTTTGCTGTCATAGATTGAAATCTTTGATTGTTTGATATTCTTTTTTCAAACTAATGTGGGACATGCGGTTTGCAGGAGTCGGCTACAGAATCATTGCTCTGAGAGTTGCGTTGCAAATTCCATACTCGTCACAGTACGACCAGGAATACCTGTTTGTTAGGTTGTTCTATCATTAAAGCCTAGATCATGGCCTGCTGACGAGTAGCATAGTCATATCTTCAGCTACACATTTGACGTAGTCACTTCGTAAGTGTTCAGACAAATATTTTCAGCCCAAAACTGTGCGTCTCAACCTTTGCGACTACTTTGAAAGTGTTCTCATGTTGTTCCTTATTGAAATAACATGAATCACGCTTTGAAAATTATGAGAAAGTGGAGAGTAACACAAGGAATTTTTGTTCACAGTTTTAATGGAAAGTGACCTATGCTTGGCTACCACAATATTCATGGTTCATTGCAGGTATCTTAACTGGTTTTGATCTAACATGTATGTGGAATAAAAAAGAAGCAATGTATGTAGCTGCCAAATATTCATAGAATGAAGGTCAAAAATAATTTCATACAGTATATGGCTGTGCAAGCTAGTCTTGAACGATTGTCGTCGACTGCCTATAATTGATAACTTCATTTCTATTTAGAATAATGAGGAATGTTTATATGACACAATCCTGAAAAACCTATTGGCAGGTTATGTGGATTAACAGTCCTATCAGATGATCTATGACAAAGGTTGAAGATAAATATAGTCTCAACTGTATCAAATTCGTTCGGAACACCGAAAATCCAGGATAGATCAGAGAGACATAACTCTTAAGTACATGACTAAACACATAGCTTGTGTTGTTTCGAGTGCAACAAATAGGCACTATATTGATGAAACTCATCTTCTGTGTTGAGTTCATGTGGATTTAGATGTCTTTTTATTTGGTAGTAAATATGGTGAGCTGAAACTGGAATAAACTCGGGTAAACGCACTTGTTGTTGTTGCTCTATGAGGACTTCAAAATATCGTTGTTCAGCATACTTACCTACTTAGAAATGGAGAAAGTTGTAATTCAATGCTGTTCACACAAGGCAAATGTAAGCAGAAAGAAAACTTTCCTTCACTATCTCCTGTCAACCCTACTCTGGTTGGTTTTTATGAAAATATGTCTGAACACTCAATTGTAGCAGCGTGTAGGAAATCATAAAGGATAGAAGACAACAGTGGAAATATTCGTCTCCGCTTTTGAATGAAAGTTGGACAAATTATAATAGGTGCACGCTATCGTTCAGGCTGAATCGACTAGGCTTACAGTCAAACTGAAATAAATGGAGTCTAGCCAAACTTTCTGTGGAAAAAGCTTATACACAACTCTCCTGAATGACATTCAGATCGCACGAAAGAAGCGTTCTCTGTACTCTAAGTTTTGTGTTTTCTTATCAGCAACCGTTGTTCATTTGATTATTTCGAAGTATCGATTATTTCTCCGATCAACATTTACTTCCGTGAGCCCACCTGATTCAGTGCAATTGAATGGAACCCTGCAAGCTGACAGACGGGGATAGCAAATAGGGTGAACAAGCACAGAAGTTGTAACGAGTTCAGTAGTGCAGAACTGCGCTCTTCTCATATCTGGCCCGCATACTTGAACAATCCCTATTGATCATAACTGTTCATAGTGTACGTTAGAAAGAAAAGGTCAGTTAATTGTCAGAATGCGTCTACGCAACTGGAATGGGTATTCGAGCCTATCGGTGAGGTGGAAATCAATAGAACCAGTGTGAAATATCAACAATGAACTGACAGGCACACGCATGATTAATAAACCATTGAACTGCGTTTGTTCACGAGAAGAGATTTACTTGTAGGAAGTAGGTACCATGTGTTTATTTTATACTTCGAACAAGCATTCAACGGCAATCGGGCTAATCTAATTCTGAAGGAAATTCTCTGTTTCTGTTCGCGTCAAAAACAAAATGAGGCACAAGTTTGCAGTGATGAGAGCTGCACTTGGCTTGTCGATTTATGTCTTAGTTGCAACCCTACAGTGATCAGCACTACGTTTATCTTTCTGGAAATGCGTTGTTATTGACAAACCTTCCATAAATTAGGCAAAGATTAACTTATCTGCCACTTTTGATGGGATATCATTGTTTATCTTTCATTTCGATTTCACGGTATTGCATGCTATCCAAGTAGATAGGCAATGATTCATACTGAATAAATCAAGTATTTTGCGTTTGATCATTCTATAGTTTATCTGTTACCGATATTCTGAACATCAGCCTATTCGACTGTACTTCAAATAAACCAACATGAAGTACCGCTGATCTCTACAGATTGACACACCTCTTTTTGTTACTCCATGAAGGTAACACTTATCTTTGTTTATCTTTTTGTTTTCTTTCTCAGCTGAAGGTGCAAACCGTCGAATAAACATAGAGGATGAGAGCTTTGGGATAGGAAAAACAGAGGTCAGAAAAGCATCAAAGGTTAAAACAGTACTGAAGATAAGTAACAGATCAAACTCACTCTGTGACAATCGTAATGTGACATAAACACTGATATCACACTTACCCAGTGCTGTGTTCATAGCAAAAAATGTGAATTTCCAAAATGTGGAGTAGAGCACAACTTCTGCATACCGCTGTACGGCATAGCGTGATTAGACAACGAAACAAATAGTGTTACGCCGGAAAGTTTGCAGGCACAAAACTTGATTTGGTGTATAAATCTATCTGAACATACGTAAGGTTCACAAGTGAACCACAGTTTATTAAAGATAGTGATATTCTCCTGTAGTGTTATCCGTACTTGGTTAGCTTTTCCTTTTTGTGCTCCGCAGTTTTTTCAATCAGTTCAATTGTACTTGTACGACATACACTCACTCAGGCTCTATTCTCAATTCCCATTCAAACAAACTGGAAGTTACAGCGTATTGTATGACATCAGCAGTTGAATCTTGCTGAAACTCCTCTTCAGTATGGCGATTATTCGAATTCCACACGCTGATCAACTGACCACATTAAAAGTAAACTATCATGTTGACCAGGAAGTTGTTGATAAAAATCAACCCTTTTCCTCCCTTCTTGTCTTCAACTACTTGGCCACATGTGGTCTATAAACACTCCACACAGTTTATGCTGTTTGCTTTTCTTCTGCGACAAAATTCACTCTTTCGGATGTGCGAAATTCCCTGTGACCAATAAACGATTTGCACTGTGTTCCACTTTCTTTATCTTTAGATATCTCCAACCATTTTCCGTTCATATTCTCGGAGACAATTGTATCATTTTCTGCTAGCTTACATCACTATATACCTTAAATTGATTTTCAGCTCGAAGTGAGTGTGCACAAACAGTGTGAACAATGTAATATCCTCCTTCTTCCTTATTAAGAAGATTCGGTCGCAAAGCTACTGTCACTGCTTTCAGAATATATTTAGTCCAATTTTGCCGGCGATTGCTTCTCGTTCGTAATTTGCTATCTACCCCGTTGCGCAATAGTCTGAAAGGCAGACACTGCTGGGCAAGACCGAAGCATGCTGGTGCGGTCATTTACGCATCTTTGTACGGTAGAATATACTGAGCTTACGACGAGATAATTACTGTTGAATTAAAAAAAATCACCTGGCCCGATTAAAAATTGGATTGAGAAAGTCAAGGGGGGTTGACAGTAGCTCACGCAGTGGACATGAATTTTAAACTTTTGCAAACTGAGCCGTTGAGGATTGTCTCCGAACTCTTGGAAGCTGGCGCTCAGGTTATCTGCACTCTCTACTGACCAACTGGAAACAGTGTTAGACTTTTCCGTCTTGCCTAACGAATAACCACGGTTAGCATTACAGTACTATATAACAAGCGGATGTGTGATATGTCGACCCACAAAATAATAGAAATGTTATTGTATTAATTTGGAAACTCATGTTACTAACTTTGACCCCTCGAAAAGTTATTTTACCGCAAAAACTATCTCAGATATGTGATGTTTTATCTATACCTACCATTCAAAGATAACAAAACGTAATTCCTGTTATGAGTTTGAAGAGACATAATGAACATGATCAAATTTCTATTAATATTTCTAAAGCGTTGTATAACTGAAAACACACCGAATGTGTTTTGAAAAAAATTGTACTCACTTTTTTTCCTTCTCTCTACACAATCATCAAGTGTCTATTGTATCATGGTCAACTTCTTAAAGTGAGCGGACACCCTGGAATAAATAACCTTTGGTTGCAAGTCTACAGTTCTTTCTTGTGGAAGTGTTTTTAATTTAGTCGTTCAGTGAAGTGCTTCTACAATTACTTTCCATTTTGTGGTTTGAGATACTGATAAAATAATCGATCGACGAGACCAAGGTAATGTAGTGTAAATGCCGAATTTTTCGCTTGTCCTAAACCTTTATATCCTATTACTTCTCTAGTATTTTATTCGAATTAAGGGTGTTTGGAATTTATTTTTATTGGTTACCAGGGAGTCGGTTAATCGTTTTTATACAAACATTCTTCTCTACTTCCAAAGTACACGCGGCTGGATCGGCGCGACCTGAGTTACGTGAGACTTGAGGATCCTATTAGTCGACAGTATTAGTAAAGCCACAAACCCCAATGAACGATCGATAAGGCCGTCACGATATTTGGTTTTCTATCTGTTTCGACTGAGGCAGAGTAGGCAGCTGAACATTTGTGCCGGGCCCTACTCCCATTGTCATCAAAGGTGTGTTTACGAGACCCTACGAGAGCTGTGTTGCGTGTTAGGCACAACCACATTAGAAGTTGACAGTAGGCATCCAGAATTACATAACAAATGTAAGTAACCAACGTACACACATTGTTGGACTGATTGACAACATTCTTACTCATAGGTTGTTTGAAATTAACTGACTTCCGACTGCGTTCTCGAGATTTCACAAACCCGATCCACTCGTGAACAACTATATATTGATATCCTAATTCTTGCTCATTTTGAGGGAAGATAGAACTGGCGCATCGCAACGTAACCAACTTACAGTCCACTACGATACAAATAGGTCACTTTGGATTTGAAAGCCCGTGACACTACTTGTACTTCTGAAGGGTAGAGTGGATTGAGAAGTGTGAAATCTGATGAATCGTAGACTTTAAGGTAAGGTTGCAGAATTGCGAGTGTTTGATGGTGAACATTGAGAATAATGATTTTGTGCCTCCGGTGATGTTTGATAAGTAAACATATAATTGTTACCACACCTCGCAAGATTATAACACCATCTACCACCAGTAGGGTTGTCCGAGTATCAGAACCGGTTCTCCAATTACTGATATCATGTGTGTTAATTAGTATGAATCCACTGTATCCAGAGTGAAAATGACTAAAGAATTCGTAAATAGCCCGGTAACTTTAAGTGTGGTAAGCGTAAATACACCAAGCGAAAGTTTATCAACCAGATGTCTCAATATTTTGTCAATATAGATTATGTTAAAATGTAAACATCTTGCACTGGCCACGCTAATGGAACAGCCCAATATATTTTGATGAACAGCTGGGTAGCCTCAAGTTTATGCGCTGGAATTTGGTCTACTTGTCACGGACATTGAGAAAGCGCGCGCACCTAATTTGGTCCAACCATGTACTGACCTTTGTTGTGATATCCGCTGAATACTAGTTTCCTGTCCACAAATGGATCTCAGCGTTTTATTTGTTAGCGTTAGTTGTGTGTATACTCTTCTCCTACACACTTCTGGTGTTGTACAGTTACCACTTGTCCAGTCTGAAATGTATGTCCTACTTAAGAGCATTAGTTAGGATTCTTCTATCAATTGTTGAGTAGATTTTAGCCATAGTTTGCCGACCTTATATACGGCCTCGGTTTGCCCCTTTAATTGTAGCCATAGACTTTTATGACATTCTTGTTTATACTTCACTGGAGTACTTTAGAAAACTCAAACACTACTGCAGGAAAAACATTCGTTCTGAGTTTGAAGAAACGGACTAGCATCAGACCAAAGTAGAGCCTCCAATGATGCACACAGGCAGAGGTATTTCTAGCTATCCGTAAAGTACAGCTACCACTTTTCCTAACCGACATGTTCGTGATATGTTGATTTTCACCTGATCGGGTCCATTCCAATACTATAATTCCTTAGCTGTTTTCTTATACCCTAATCATCCAATCAGGTTGCAAACGAACTATACCTTCAGCCTGCCGTTTTGATAACATTCGAGTGTGGATGTCTCTTGGACTGACAAAATGTCTCAAACCAAGGTAGAGTAGATATTATCTACATTCTTCTAGTTTCAAACTAGCTGGACACGCGTTCGTCTGTTCGGCACAACCTGTCGAATTTGTACCATTGAGTGTCTGACGAATGAAAAGATGTTAATTCCGAACACATCGTTGATAAACGACCTTCCATAAATTTTAGTAGTGTTCTCTGCAAGGCTAGTGAAAAGGTCGTTTTTAGATTGTACCTTTAAGAAGACTATCCAAACTCTGTTACACTTCTTTCACTGTAACCTAAATTGAGACATATGTAAATCATACGTAATCTTCAATTCGGCAAGGGTGAGGCAACAGTTTATTTGCACTCATTGTGATGCGTACATAGAGGGTATTCATTTAGATTTAGGATAGCGCACCTCTGAACAGTTGCTGAATTGGCAGATTAAAGAGAGGACGCGATGCCCTAGTCAAGAACGATAAGAAGAAACCCAATAGTATCAAATTACCAACATATCCTATCAACAGGTCACGACACTGACCCAAATAATCCATCTATTGCATTGTTGTGAAATACGAACTCGACCTTGATGGTATTTAATGGAGCCAGACTGATAGTACGATACTGTTTTGTTTTGGAGAGCAAAACTGGTTTGTTCAAACCATTTGCCCGTATTTTGGTTGGATAACCAATTTCGAAAAACTGAATTTTGACGGATTTTTCGCTACTCCTTTTTGCTCAAATGACCTGTTTCAATACATGAAAATAAGAGGTTCATATTGCAGAATCTACTGATACTTTGTTGAGGAGCATTTGATAGAAACAAGTGTTCGGCAAAGCAATCTTGTATAACTGTTGCTGAGACAAATGTTCGTTGAACATTGAACTACCTTTCTGTTTTAGCTGCTATTTCAACTCGGGATTTGAATATACCCTATGCTTGATAGTCTCAAACAATCTTTTGAACGACTTATTTGAGAGTGTGGTTGTCGTTGGATAAACAGAACAATCTTGTAAGCTTTCCTGATCAGTTTTTCACGGAAATAAGCATTAAATTTACGTGCTGGTGCTAATCACTCATGCATACCAATGCTCCAATCAAGAATTGACCTCAATTTCTTGAGGTTGTGAAATCAGCATGTTGAACACCATGCCGTTGACTTAATGCCGGACATAATCAAATTATATCACACACTGGGTCAGCCACATTTCCTAGTGAACACTGCTGAGATTATGTAGTCGTCCCTGGGGGCGGCGACACAGGCTCCATGAACTTCGCTTGCTAGTTCTGCGATCAGGATTTTTTGCTCAGGTTGACAAAATAATTTATGCAACTCTCTGACCCACTTTCGACGGTTGGCGATTAGTTGAATATCTCGATGTGAAAACCAGGATATGCGGTTTTAGTGAATTTATGTAAGATTCCAGATTGGTATGAAATCAAGAATGGTTTCGGCCGGAAACATCTACCTGAATGCACACGTTAATACCCAGTGTCAGTGGTATCCACATTACAAGCTTACTAAAGAGTTTTCTTACAATTATCTTCTGGTCGTGACCGTTTCCAGTTTCACAAGATTCCCATAGCGTGAAAAGTCTACACAAGTTTGTTGGGCTCATTCTGGTATTATTATACCTCGCTTCCTATTTGTAACTTCTGTCTTTTCAGCTGACTTCTACATGACAGGCCTAGTAACTATCTGGCTTATTGCAGCTCTGCTCTAATCAATTAATTACTCCATCGACACACAGATCGTACACAACCGATTAGTTATTTGGGCTATCCCAGAGGAGTTTAGTTAGCATACAATAGCAACATTCTTTATAAATAGCTAGTACAATTTGCTGACTTGAGTCGATGATAAATGTGCACGATAGATGGAAATAACAATGATTTATACAGAAAACAGCACGGGACCAAAACCATTGAATAAAATGTGAAGTTTTTGTTAGAAAACGTTTTATAGGCATATGAGATGCACACTAGGTTAAACATAAGACTTACTTTGAAATACTCGTGATATGTGAGTGGAAAATAATAGCCAATACAATCGTCGTGTTGATCTTATTACTCAGATTTCTAAGCACATTTATTAAGTTGAAACCAGGCCGTTATGCGCCCGATTATCGTATTCACTTCAAAGCTTATGCTACATGAACTTCACTCACAGGTAGTCACAATTTTTCGAATACCGTAGACTTTTCAGCCATCATCTTCATATTTGAGAAGAATGCTTTTGTGTAAGCAAGACCATGGGCAATCTTTTGAGAATTTCCTCTGAATATATTGTTTACACATTCACGTTTCATTCACCCCTATTCTCCACGTGACAATAAATTTGGCCAACCGACAGAACATACTCTCTATGGGTGACCAATAGAGAGATGTACGTAGTACATTCATTCGGCTCTGATTGAAGTGTGAAATCAGATAAATGTACTGTCACGTATTTTTTTTTACTAGATATGCTTCTGATCCATGAGTTGTCTTATACTACAGAACGGTTGCCATGACATCACGTTCTCAAACTTTATTCAATCTGGACACGCAAAGTAATAATCTTTGCGTATAAATTAAAGCCATAAACATTTGTCACTAATGGGATTCTCTCTTGTTTACAGAACTAGGAATGGCTTATCTGCAGAGTACAAAGTGGAGTTACTAATCACTAGTTGGTTGTTATCGGACAAAATCAAATGTAGCGTATTATGTTGTGCATTTGTGAACAAATTATTCAGCATTCACACGAAGTAGATATGATCCCACAAGGAAGTCACAGTATTGGGTAATGCCACGCGCCGCTTAGTGTTTTAGTGACAAACTTGCATACCCTCACGTCGTAGTCCAAAGTTGGAATGAGATTAATGGAATACAAAATGACATAGATTAGTTTCATTGAGAAACTTGTTAGTTTTTACTCAAACTTCCACCGATTTACATGTCTCGTTTAATCACGAATTCAGATTTTACTGTTTGTACTTTGATAAAAACGTTATCACGGCAAGATATTCCTTCGGGGAGATAATGTATTTTCACGTTATCCGTTTACATTCATTAGTGCATGCTGGCTCACAGCCTTACGTTATCTTTCATACGATAAGGTATTCGTTGACTACCAGCGACCATCGATCGTTGGCCGTGGTGGTCAAAGCCCTGAGACGGTAAAGCCTACCATGTTAACCAGAAATACTCATATTTCCCCATATCAACTGATATGGTTGTGTTTACAGCGATTCGTTGGGGGCCACAAACCAACCTAATTCTGCTGCAAAGCCTGTATTTATTAAGCTGTTTGGGCAAACTGTTCAGTCAGCATTCCTGTGAAGTTGTACGATCCAAAACTTTTGCTACCGTTCACAAAGTAGTAGGACAATCGGTATGTTCGGAAGAAAATTATAGGAACATCCCCTTCTTGAACCACCTTAATTAATGTGAAGTCAAAAGAGTTAAAGTTTTCTGCACTTGTACCTGAAATTCTTGCCAATAAAAATAGTGACTTTTCTTCTACTTTTTGTTTAGTACATCAGCCTCCAGTGCAGCCGTAAAAAAGAAGCATGTTGTAATTTCAGGCCACTTCATGTACACGGAGTATTTGCTTGTGCTACAAGTGTTAACTTCAACGCAAGGACAGTAAACCTACGTGTGTTATTACTGGTCACCAACCAGTCGTAACCACAAGTGTTTTATCAGTAAAATTCATATGTTTGATAGTACTGAGAAATGAACACTTTTTTCATCTCAGGAGCTGATGAGAAAAAATAAACTGGCACTGTGACCCACTTGAGTGGTAGGCAGACTACTGAACTACATTATTGGTCCACAACAGCCGTTCATAATCTGTTACTAATCATTTCCTCTGGCAGAGACTTGTATTTTATTGGAGGAGGAAAACAGCCAAATCATCTGCCCATCACCGCTGAAGTGGGCATCAGAGATTAAGTCAACGTTCAACATGAACATATCAGAAAGAAATATACAGTTTAAATTCTCAAAATTGTTTTTAGTTACAAATCGAGAAGTGAAGGAATTGCTCTTCTCACGTTACATACAAAACTTTTGTGGTGTTTTCATTGTTTTACATCTCATTTTGCAATTCATGTGTAAGGATAGCATCAAGCTGCGTCGTACACTTTGCTTGACTTGCCAATACGACATGAAGCATACTCCTGAGTAAATCCTATTAGGCACACATGTTAGTTCTCACAAAGCCAGTAATTGTCTGTTTGCTCAAACATTCCATTTTTGAATTTTAGCCAAGTTCTATTGCCTTACGATATTTTTTTGTTCGAAATACTTTGGTTACTTCTTAGTTATATTGAATATCGTTCATTCTCGGTAAATACGGTCTTTGGTTTCGCTAGTAAGTTTATTTCCAGACGTATTGTAAATGGTCTTTTCACTACTCACGAGGTGAACCAAAACCCGTGTGTTTTTGTAAAGTGATCAAAATAAGGTTGATCTGTGGAGGCCAGTTGTATTGGTCTATTATTGTTATTTGAAATACGATGGGATTACGGAGTTTTCGAGGTAAAAATATAAGAACTGTTTTGCACTAAGCGGTGACATCATTGAAAAAGTATAAATTTGGCAGTATATTCCATTTTAGTGAAGAGGCCTCTGTTGCTGTTTATAACGTCACAACAGCATTGGACCGCAATGCTTTGACATGACTACTTAATTATACATTTTGGGTTCAACGAAGACGACCGATTTTTCGAACTTCAGGTTACACAATTACCACTCTTAGAAACTGCTGCCTTGACAAGAAACGCCAAAGTTAAAAAGTTCCAATAGAATGCCATGAAACAAAAGCAAAGTTTTTTGTGTTAATCATCTACCCTAGGTGATGTGTAGACAACTGCCAGGGAAATGCAAAGAGTACACGTTACTTGTAACCTCTTAAAAAATCCATTATGCACAACCTCGTGACTTACGCTGAAAGGTTTTGAAGTGACTGTCATTTGAATAGTTTCATCAAATTCTCTATCAAGTTTTATTGTTATCAGTAAATTGGGAATGTCATGTGTGAAAAGCCAAACCAAACTTCACGTGTTCCAAAAGTGTGACAATACTTTGCATCGGAACTATCCAAATGGATAATGTAAATTGTAATGCGAATTAATTTTAGCAAACATTAGGCGTTAACAACTTACCCAACTGCTCAAATGAAAGGCGACTATACAAAACTGACTATAATATTCGAGTATGTTAAAGAAGAACTGGCTAATAACAGAATGATTTTAGACTTCAACAACAAGATGTTTTTATTGGGTGGTCTTGAAAAGTTTCACATTCAACCAATGAGATTAGAGTGTGGAGAAAAGAAGACCCAATTCTCGTTTTTCACTTGTAAGTCCATCGTTCCCACTCATCGCCGAACAATCCTCAGTAGTTAAACGAGTATGGTAGCAGTGACGTTTTGTGATACTTTATAAGAGGAAAACCAATAATTCTTTCTAGAGGAATTGAACAGTGGGACGAAATCACAAACTTTCAGTCAGAGATCAACAGAAGTATTCGCGTATCACGTTTAACTCTAAATGTCAGCGTTAGTGTTTGTCCGAGTATGGCACTGCTTGCCACTACATATTACTTGAGTTATATGGACTTTTGAACATTCGAAAAAAACAAATCGGCACAGTAAATCGAAATTGCCCTGTCCCAAAGTTATGGGACATTTCAACTGAAATTGAATCAAGGGTCACCAGAAATGTTTATGCCTTTCATTTCCCAACAGCCTAGGTAGATAGTTTGGTTTTGTTCAATAGAGAGCACAACCGTGTTTGTAGAACTCCAATCCGTGTACCCTGAGTAACACATACCAGTTTACCTGTAATCCTTGAGTATGTCCACTTGTATAATGTTGTCCAGCCGAATGTTCTAACTGAGACCCAACTGCTGATTGCTTGTATTCAAAATTAGTGTCGATGTCTTGCGACGTAGGCCACATTTTGTCCTGTTAGCAATGGACATAAGTTGTCAGGCGCTGCAATGTCAAATAAACACTCAACAGTGAAATACTGATGAAGAATACAAAGATGCAAGCGCCTTAGATTTATTTTTCATGTTATCCTGACCAGAAAAATCACTTTCCAGTTGATGATGTGAATGAACCGACCCAGGTCACTTAACAGACACCTCCACATGAGTGTTGACAGTGTAGTACTGACATGTCTTTCAAGTTGTGCCAGTAGTACACCTAATCATCATCAGCCACTTGCGTTTGTCATTCATCCGCCTTGGACAGTTGTTCCTCTGCTAGTATTAGCCGCTGAGTTGTGCGGAGTATACTCATATGTAGAATTTCCTTTAATTTTCAGTTAATTAGAAACGACGTACACTCTGGCCTTCTTTGAATAGTTGCCGCCAAGTGACTGAAGTCCAATTGCCTTCTGGTATTACTAGCACTCAGTATACCATTCAAAACCTACTCTATTATTCCCTCTCAGTCTTAAATGGCGTACTGTTATGTCCACCCTGTTTCGATGTAATAAACATACTAGATGTATAACTAATAGGTAGAGCGTTTGCCACGTTGAGGTACGGTGTTTCTGTCACTGGCCCAAATCCAGCAGAAGCTCTGACTTTTCACCATTGAGTCTCATCTAAAATATCACATGTAGTTTAGAGCTGATGGACAGTTAGGTTAGATCGTCCTGTTCGCTTTGTCAGACCTTGACTTACATTCATGCCACTGCCAGAATGCTACCTAACTCAACCTTTCTAATGTTAACCTTCCCTAATGTGCGTCCTAATAAAATGTGACTTAAGCGAGAATCAAAATTGCAGGTGGTCAGGTAACAGTTCGCATGCGTCAAATTCCACTTTAGACGTCGTCGTTCTACGTAGAACTGAAGCGTTCCTTTCCACCGAAGGGACTGGACAGTACTTATTTGATGAACGGATATGAAGGGTTCACTCCTTATTAAACATAAATGTACTTTTCAGATCAATGGTGATTTCCAACTGCACATGCATGAAATATTTTGGCCTTTATTCACAAAGGAGGCAACTACGAGAAACTAGATAGTCTGCATCACTATTCCGTGCGCTTTCTGCAGTCATTAAGCTAAACGTAAGCAACAATTGGTTTACTGAACATCAAGGTTGGTAGTCCTTGTACAAAATGACATTGTCAACTTGCAGAATAGGCCATGCGATTTAAGCGTTTAAAAACTATTGTCTTGCAATATTTGAGCCGTCCGTTCACAAATGGTGCGCCCATTGCAGCTGAATATTAACTATAAGTGGAAACTGTCGATTTGAAGCTTGTTCGGCCTATCACAGTCTGACGAATTCAGACAAGATTGGGACCCAGTTTTCAGTGACGGTTCAAGTCTCAATACCCACAGACATTTTTCGGATTTAGCTGATAAACAAGCTTGTGCAATACAAAATATCCGTTAGATTAATGGACAAATACATTATGACATTCGGACACATTGTCCAAAGATGATTTCTTACCGCAGAATTCTGACCAAGCATATTTTGCGGAATATTCATTTAACGCTGACTTTTGTAGACGTGTATTAGTCGATTTGCACCAAACTTCCTCCTTACGTCAGCTGAGACGGAATCACTGAAGTGACAGCAAAAACATCCTACATGCCAACCAGAAGAGCAAGCTTATCTGTTTATTTACACAACGTCCTCTTACAGCAGTTCCGCTAGTATTAAAAATGGAGAACAAACGCACTGCTCACTTTGGTTAACAAGTATCTTCATCTCAAACAACCTCTTTTAAGAGGTTGGAGTAGAATTGAGGAGATAACAATCGTAATACAAACTTTTTGAAAGCCAGTAAACTTCCCAAGTTATTCAGAAATTCGTCCAGATCTCATGTGACTCATTTTGATTTGTGCGGTCAGCTCTGTGACACACATCGTAATAACTAATTCGAGATGAACTGTCGGGTGTATTTTCAGAAAGTGCACCAATTGTATCTTGGTGAAAGGCGCCACGTTGTTCAGAATGCACGAAGAAGAACGCATGTTTGTCGACAAGAAGAGAACATAAAGACTTTGAAGATCATAACTTGTGGTCGCTACATTGTGACAAACGGACAAGCGGCTGTTCCGAACGGATAACACCATTTTTGAGATGTGAACAGCGATGGCTCAACCAGTGTACATCTTCCTGCTGTAAGAGGTTGTCTACATTATACGGACTGTCCTCGGCAGGTCAGACTGGCATTGCGCCACCACAGTGTGGCTTTTCAGTAGGCGATGGAGGTTATCTAATTATGTGTTGCTGTTTTTGTACACATTTACACTCATCACTTCGTAATGTGCTCCATAATACTCAATGCGTTTAGTTCTGTTTGTGCTGAGTGTGTGACATACACATCCACAATTATGGATAACTCAATACGTGTTTCACTTCGGCGATGATTTTTTCTCATACGATTGACCTATTCCAAAGACTTGTAAGAAAGCAGTGAAATCTATCCCTGGTATTAGTCACAAAAAATTAACCTGTTGTTTTTTCATTCACACTCGTGACAACAGAAGGATGCCTCATCTTTTCAGCAGGCATTTGATTAGACTTCTTTCCTTCGTAAGAACTGCCTACCTTAAGACTTTGCGTGGGAACAGCTTAAGTAACCAAAATATTCCCAAGTGCTTTCTTGTTCAACCATTCTTTCAAAGACCGTTCATCAAATGTATTGAGTGTCTCACTGCGCTGAGCACTTTCACTCCGTACTGAATGGAATGTTTAAAAAGAGTATATTGTCTGTTTTTATTCAGTATTTGTCCTCCTCTGTTTCCGCAAAGGGTCCATTAAACTTCCCATTCTGCTAATCTTTTCTTTCTCCCAATCGTTCAGTATTATCGCTCCAATTAACATTGCAACTTCAATAAAGTTGCCAAGTTTTTTATTTCTCACTAAACTTCCCACTGAATCATAGAAGAAGAGAAAACGTGACGAACAACTGATTTTGATAATTCGTCAGCAGATCAGTACAATTATATAGATTCAGCAAAATGAAAACAGTGTATACACAAGACTGAGATTTAGCGTTACAAAATATTTACGGCTGTATAAGCTAGTAACTCAGAGAGCGAACCACCAGCATTAACGGTGGGTAATTTGGAGTTCAACCCACCATTGCGTCACAAATTTATCGGTTGGAGTTTGGATAGGCACGCACACTGATGGTGTAACCTTCAGTCACGTTAATTACAGGGCTTGCACGAAATTTTGGGTGAACAAAATCTGATTGCATAATCGAATGATGATCGATTTAGCAGTAGCCGACATCCGCTCTCTTACCAGTTTTGGGTGGTTTATCATAACTTTGTAGACAACACGGAACGCCAGAGTGGGGCCAACCCGGTGATCAGTGTTTACGGGATGTGTGACAACTGCACTATTAATGGATTTGGTCGAACCCATCTGGAGGCACTCTGGGTGATATTCTTTGTTCCCTTTTGACAAATGCCTCGTCGTGTGACGTGCCTATTATGCCGTAAAATAACAGGAACATAAGTACACAACCATTGATTAGTCCAGGACAGGGAGTTTATCTTTCGGACTCAGAGTCAGCATGGGGATGTGGTGAACCAACTGCATAACGTTGCCACCGAAAATGTGCACCTAAGAATCTCATATCTGTCGCAATGTCACAATTAAAAGAGAGGCGAATGGAAACAGCCTTCTTTTCTGCCGTGGTGATTATTGGTATTCTACGTTGATCTTTAAGTACATTCAACTTTCTTAAGTCTTTGATGCCCTTTTGTCAGGTAGCGTGTTTCCCACATCTTTTGTCATGGTTGATTGAGATAAACTTGACATCTAGCAAGAAAACGTCTGTTAACCGCACCCTACTTTGAATTCCAAACTGTTTTATTACACCTGGAACTCTGCATGTACGACTCGATGATTAACACAAAGTTTGTATGTTATTGTGTAACCAAAACGTCAGATCGCATATTTGGAAACTACTTCCAGATGCAAACGATACTTTGGCATTTCACCCCGAAGTGGATTTGTGTACCCAATGTTTTCGGTGATTTCAGACAGTAATGAACTAGACTGTGTTAGATTCCATAATAGATCAACTTTACCGAGATATGCTAGTAGCAGTACGTTAATTAGTGATGTATTGTACACATCTTTAAAGACCCATATCCTAATCCTGCAAACTTCTGCATACAGCAAAACAAGTCCTTTTCCGCTAGCCAAAAACGGAAGATTGAAAGGTTGTTGTCGTAAACCTAAACATTAGGTGAACAAGTTGATTAGTTGGCCAACTCAGGATCTTCCCATACGGTAAGGTAACACCTAACTGTGTGGTTGTGCCTAACATGGTCAAGATGTATGAAACTTTTTTCGACTATTGATCGTATTGTTGTATCTAAGTGAACACTGACAAGAAAAGCACACATTTTTAGTGTCGTTTTTCCTCTAACTTTAGATGAAAAAATAGGATCTGTCATCTGCCTCCGATTACAATTTGTCATCACCGCGATTTACCTGATCTCGAGTTTTAATGTCATGTTTCAAACACAACATCGTTACTGGTTTTCTCATGCGAAAAACTATGTGAAATGTTCACTTTAGAACCAGCCATTCACCACCCGTTTCAATTTCGACACACTTTTGCGAGATCAATAAGTTTTGTTCTAGCATATCCGAAGAGATCAAGAGAGTATTGTGGCAAGCGAGGCTTGCTTCCTGCTCGTGTTCATCATACAAATTACAGCATAATAAATACGATAATAAGTAGCATGTTGAGTTGGGAGATCGGTCAGTGGGGGTGATGTCGACTATACCATTACTGAGCTATACGCAGTTACTTTTCCATGTTGGTAGTTTGATTGATGGTAGGTCGGAAGTGAGTAAGCGTCCGCGGAAACTATTTCTGAACGTAAATATCAGAGTCCCCTGGCCGAGTATTGATAGCTTCTGTAGCAGCCAGCATTTGGGACCTCACCATCATTAAGAAATTTCTGATCATTCTGCAGATGATTTGGAAATTATTGTAATAATCCGAGTGAGTAACAGTGGCTTTTAAAACTGTTTCAACCTCACCATGGTTGATGAAGCTTGTTCGGAAAACTATTTATGACACAACCATTTCATGATGATGAACAAACGGATAAACACATAATCTGGTTGTAGCATACGGAGATCTGTCTTCAATGCACCATTTCAGCGCTTTCGTAATAATGCCAGCCACGGGATTATTTTAGCTTAAAGATTAAAGAAAAACAGACCATATGACTCAGTTCGATTCAGGTGCTTTGGAATTGTTGCTAATCCGACAGCCATTACTATCCGACTGTGCAACCTTGACACCAGATCACGGAAAGCATTTTGCAAACATAGCTCTTCTGGGTTTGCACTGACTAAGCGGATCTATATTCATTTGAACTCACAGATTAGCGTGACTATTATCAAATGTGTCGTTGGCATTCTTTTGTTTGTCTGATATTCGAACTCACCCAAGTAACTATTTTCATACGTATTTTGCAGACCACCTACAAACGTTCAGCTTACTAATCAGCACTGAGGCGAGCAGTGTAGAGATTGATTGCGGCAACTACGGCAGTAGTCATGGACATCAGTGCGTCGCTGTTGCAGAAAGCATGATCAATTGCACTCCAATTTGTCAATTAATACAAAGGCAAAATTCAACGTTACGGTTCTTTTAACTCCTTAATTGTAAGTTTATCACTTTCCTCAATAAACAAACTTCACGCACACTAGCTTGTTGTGATCCGACTTGTTGGATTGCTACGACTAGAAACAAAATAGATTGTTTACAAGTGATCAAACAATGAATTAGTTTTAAGTTGACCATCGTTATCTGTTGTTTGATTAGTAAGGACGAACAGTGAGACCAATTACAGTTTGCACATTTTCTATTCAAAACTGTTGGTTTCTGTATCACTGAATTTAACACACAATGTTGTGTTCGCTGCCAAGGTCTCTTTTTGTAAGAAGTTCGGTAAGGGTTCGGTTAATTCTTATGGTATGAATTTAAAGATAAGAAGATAATAATTATACTCTATCAACCAAAGACGCACCATTTTGATTTGAAGTATCATTGATTTGGTTTTATACTCCACCTCATGTGAGAGTGATATTAAACTTGCAGTAGTGAATATATTGGCGTGTGCATTAAAATGTATGACATTCCTTCTTAGTCAATATTGAATACATTCATATGATTGGCAAATAATTCATCACTTATGAGTAGTCGGGGATTTGGTTAATTTCAAGTTGTACATCACCCACAGTTGATCACAGCTGTCGCATTCCCATAGACTTCCCAGTCTGCTCCTTGCAAAAAGAATCACTAGACTGATATTCTACTTAAAAATAAATACCCGTTGATAAAGCAAACCAGACTTCACTCGTGACCCGATAAGACGTTTAGCATGTGTTTGTTGTCTAAATTTACCCATCCGTGCTTGTTGAGGAAAAACATGGTTTGCATAACAGATAGGAAAAAAAACAAGCAAACAAGTTTGTAAGCTTCAAGTTACCTCGAAATAAAACACGACATTCGTTCAGAGACGGTCGGTAATTATGAGATCGCAGATAACAAATCATTCGAACTGGGATTTCGGCATCTTATTGATAATAACACTAATTTATTTCGAAGTGAAAATTAGTTGGTTCAGTTTCATACACAAGGCATCCAAATAGATCGAATGCGAAAGAGTGCCAGGTGAGTGAAGACGCCTAATAAATATCTGCCAAGCAGCTGACCAATCAATGTTAGCTTTTGCCTTCGCACGATTTTCAAAATGTCATATTAGATATTAAGTTGAAAAGTTAAGTGTACATAGCTGTATAAACTGTACAACCTTCTACTGAATAAACCGCTTGATTGTGGAAACCAAAATGTCTATTTCACCTATCACAAAAAAGGGTTTGTCCTTCATCAAAAGGTTTCAGATGAAAGGCACTAGAACAATCAAGGCGTCTCTGAAAACCATTTAAACGTAGAAGATAATGAAATCATATTGAATAAAGGCACCTGCAATGAGAAACCGTCTGGAATGGCGAAAATTGCAGTCTTACGCCCATTAGAACGCTCAGCGATATAAGGAACTGATCCTAATACCTACAGTGTAGTCTGGACAATAGACCGGGTGAACGGAACCTACTTATAGTTAGGTTTTGTTCATACAGATATATGTTATCTGTATCCGTGATCCAGGGTCGATCAGATATCAGTTTCACGCCTCACTCGATAAGTACATCTCTGAAAACAAAAGCCACAATACTAGATTCTCAGTCTCTTTCCTATCCCACCCGTACGGATCCAAAGTACATATATGTCCCAATGTTAATTCAGGCTGTCCCACTGTTCGACAGTGAAATGAATGTAGACTAGTAGTGTTTTTCACTGTTCTTTTGATTTCATTAACAGACTATTTACACTTATAGACCGGTCACTAAACAGTCATTTTTAGCCAATAAGATAACTGGGAAAGAAAAGCAAACGTCTTCCCTGTTAAACGCAAAACTCTGAACATACTGTGAATTTGTGTATGTATGGTTAAGCTGAATTGAATTCTTGATAGAAAAAACAGTATTTCCGTAGGGGGTGTAATTTTTTCACAAACCTTGTTAAATAGGCATTCTTTGACTGACTGAAACATTCTGTACGAATGCCGTTCACACTTTAATGATTAAACGCTTATTATTACTGTAGGTTGATTACAATAAAGATTTATTAGAAACTTGGATTACTTTTTCAGATGAAACTGACGTGTAAATAATCGTATCCGGCGGCTCGGATAATAAGCCTCATAAATCCCTTTCATTGTGAAAACAAATCAAAATTTCGTGTGAAATTCGGTTGAGGAGAATAGTGCCATCGAACAGAACGGACTACCAGAACTGGCTTCATTCAGGCATGCGATAAAACCAGTGGCCATTTAAGGGGCAACAAATCTGGCAAGTTGAAGCAGGGAAACGAACTAAAAATTGGATCAAGTTAGGGGACAAAGTTGTGTTGCAGTTGTTAATCGCATCATGAGTGTAAAAACAGAAGTATGCTCACTTGGTTGAATAAGTTAGATTATAGCCCATCAGATTATGACACATGCGGGTGGGCTTTTTTTCAGATTCCTATTTAATTTGTGTGGTTCATTATGTTTCACAAAATTTGATCAAACAAGCCTCTTTTGGTCATTTCAAATATTTGATTACTTTTTCGGGAGAATAATTAAATTGGACACAGCCTCGATTTAATTTTGGTTCGGGATGTAAAGTTATTTATATCGTTATTTCTGGCACATGAATCTTACGGGAAAACTTTTTGGGAAGCATTAAAACATTAATTGAAAAAGCAGGTTTATGACTTTGTTGTTGGTGGACACGTATTCAGTTATCTTTTTTTCTGATGATCAATCCACAATAAGAGTAGCACAAATAGAAACCTCGAAACACTATCACAGTTTTGCCCACATTAATTGGTGGCATTTGAATAATTTTTAGTCACCTCAGAATGAACTAGTCGGTATGCTAATGCATTCTTTATGAGAATGTATCGCACTGAAGACTAAAGTTGACTAGCGTCATTCCAAAAACAAAGCAGTGGTAGTTTTTCGGAACTGTAACTTGATTCACAGGTGACTGAGTGGCTATGCAATACTCAAGCCCTCTGCAGGTTCACTTAGACCATACGGAATACGTTAGATTAGCATGCTTTGCACTTTCAAAACTCAACCTGCTAATTCTTGAATAAGACGTGCACATTTTGATATTTTTGACAGTAACCATTACAATTGAAATAGTGGACCGTTCTACCTGCTTAAGTTGGCTTTCAGTATTGGCAAGAAACGCGTGCGTAGTTAGAAAAGGCAGGTGTTACCTTCAGCAACTCGCGTTCAATATGAACAATGTCCAACCCCAGTATACATAAGATATGCCTAATTTGTGTGTGCCATCTGTGTGCCGAAAACTGTTCGGTTCTAACGAAAATGTCAGCAAGCTTGAGATGTTTTACTATCGCTACTTTACCCAACTTATCTACATAACGTAGGATGATTCCTAGGTCAAAACAGCCATTTAGCAACGTTCTGTGAGAAAATCCCACCATAATCGATCAGCCAAATAAACAGTGTGACTGCGTTGTTTACATTTAAGAGATTAGGCGCCTAATGAACCAGCAGACGGTGCACTACAACGGGTCATTCTAACAGAGACAAACAACGACTAGGAAAACATGACGACTTCCTCAGGAATTCCCAAGTATAACGAGGAGATCAAGCGTCTCAAGAAGTAACATCCCTAAGCGGAGCCTTCAAGGAAAAATTAATATTACACGCATCGTTGACCCATATGTTTGTATACCAGAAAATTACAACGGTACTTATTTGATTTCGTTTTTCTTCCAGAACGTTATTTACATTGTTTCACTCAACCTTTGTTGATCAAAAAATTAATGCTGAGTTCAGCTACTGTACCGAATGATTACACGAATCGCTGCATTTCTAGGCACGTATGTTTGTAACCACGTGATTTACGTGAGTGACATCACACGTGATGCGTTGCAAACCATTTGTGACGACATATATGCGCGGCTGTCTTTGATAACGATTGATGTGATATGCTTGCCTGAACGCCGGTATTGCCAGCGATCTACGTATACACGTGCATAAAGAATCTTTTAAACGAAACACCTTCAGCAGTAGGATCAATTACGGTCAATGTCAGTGTTCCATAACAAGGATTACGACTAAACTCTCCAAGTAATGCTTACCATACATAAAGTAGGACGTGAAAAACCTTGAAAATCGGTGCTGAGGTTGAAGGCAACGGAGGTTAAAGCAATCGATTTGGAGTGCAATGTGGTCGACACAAATGATGCGTTTTTCTGGCCACTTTCAGCAAGTGAGTAAGTAGTAGTCATTCGGTGCATGAGTTGAAGAAGCAGTCCAACGAACTGAACAACGAACTGAACAACGAAATCAAAACACTGAAGAACGATTAACTATGCACACACAACTAAACAACACTACCTACTCGAAGGGAAGGAGTTAATACCTGGATTTTAGAATGTACGTTAGATGCTGGTTTAAACAAATATTCGTCGACCGGAGTGGTTCATGATTTATTATCGTGAATGATTTGAGCTGCTACTGAAACGAAGCTGGACTGAAATTTACACAGTGGGGTAGCCAACTAGAGGCGGAGGCTGACTGCACATTCTATTGTATCGTTAGTCCACCTGAGGATCAGCAGGTTTACACTATTTATTTTGCAGTTACCAACCACATTGATTTATTGATGCTGGTCGCTCTGATTAACATCATACTATAGATTGTGACGATGGGTTCATGAGTCCCACAGTAAGTGTTGGCTAAAACTTCAAGTATTTTCAGCCTCACTGCACACTACATGTATAATGAGAATTCCATGTACAGCTCTTCATTTCACTTAGATTAATATCGGAGGCTTGAAAGATTTCAAGCCCGTGTATGTAACAACACGAGTGACTGCGCATTTTTGAGCTACTTTGTACTGCGCAGATAGTGAGACTGCCAATCACCGGCTTAGGGTATTTATTACGCACGCCTTGTCAGTAATAGACGCTCGTTCTCGGCCAGGCCAAAATACGTTGAAAATAGGACGCACTAACAGATGATAATTTTTAAATTTATAACTACCTTGTTAATAACTGGTATGACGTTTGTGTGATGCAAACTACACAAGTAATGCTGGGTGTCACTGATGAAGTCTGAGACGTCCAATACAACTCACAAAGATTAATTGATTAATCGGTAATATCTAGGAGCTAAATGTTTGCACATGTGGGTGACAAAACTATTTTTAAACTTTTACCCAACAGCCGTTTCATTAATAGTCTGCTTTCATGAATACCCTGCTGTATACAACTATGCATCAAAGAACTCACCGAAATAACGGCTCTCAAAACAATATCGGTTTTCCAGAACAGAAGCACCCGAGTGTTGGGGACGGAGCAGCCTATCAGTCTTGTTCTTTGTAGAGAGGAGAATGAATCCAGTCCTTTCCTCATCAGTGATAGTAACAAGGAACAAAACAAAATCCAGCCACTTAGTATCAGCATTAATCTCACCGACCGGTTTCAAGGAATCAAAGACAACCAGAGAACAAACTAAGTTAAATACCTACATGGTTATACTACCTGTTCAAAGTACCCAGCGATCGTCATAGACGATCGTCGGTCAGTCCAGTGAATTTACAGGACGAGGGTTTGTATCCGTGGACGGTAGATCTCATATGAACCATTCAGAAGAACTTTAGAAATCTTTCCTCCTTGTGAACTATTAATGATCAGACGACCCTTGATAAGCTCTCATAGCAGACGGTAAGAGGTATGCTACTTTTAATCCAAGTGATTACAAGAATGATAATCCGCTGAATTACAGTGGAAAGGTTCAGGTTCTGATCCGGTATAACGCTCAGTTATCCCAAGTCAGCATAACAGAGTAGCGGAATGGTACCTGTGACCGTTACACGACCATTGACATACAGGTTACGGCTAGATGGACCCATAGAAGGTAACAGCATTGGTACTGGCTGCTGCAGGTTCTTTTTACAGGCTTCATTAATTTGTTCCGTTTACACAAGTGTGTGTGTTGTTGTTCAAGAATGTTTATTGAGTTGAGTGAGATATGAACGCCAGTTCACACCCTAGTGGAGCTGGTGAATGTGAAGTTGGTAGTAATTCAAAAAAGGCTGGATATCATACCCGGACCGCGGTGATTCGAACTTGATATTCACACTTAGTTTTGAGCAGTATGTTCTGGTTGAGTATCTTATAGATATTTTGGGACTGAACGGGTTCTATGACAGTCAGCTGTTTGACAGTGTTTAGCTTAGTAGTCAAAAACTCGCAATGAGTTTGAATTAAATGGGAGCATTTCGTGGTACAACCATTGGATGATCGCAAAAATTAGCTTCATCCACGAAACCCAACATTTCGTTTATGTCAACCAAGTTTACACTGAGTGCTTGCTATTAAATCTACATGTAATTCTCCTCAAAATAGGCTCAAAACCTGCCCCATCCTCTCAACAATGTGTGCAGAAACGGTTAAATTGAGTCCACTCCACAGATCGTACAAACGTTTACCACATCGATCGACAGGTGCATCTGGTATTGCACATTCTTAACTGTGTTGCTTATGCGAAATGTAGAATTCTGGCCACTTTCGCCTTGACTGACATAGGTAGAAAAACGATACTTCTGAATAACAGTATCGGTTCATATGTTCACACCAGTTGCAACATAAAACAATGATGAAGTATAGAAAAACTTAAACAAGTAAACATAACCAATTATATCCATGCGCACGCTAGTCTATCATTGAACAAAGCTATGACATACGGAGTTTCACTTTCAGTAAGCTTTCGTGGGAAAAGCTGACCTATGGCGCTGGAAAAACAGCGTTCCGGAAAACTACAGGATGGATGGCCTTTAATGATCCAGAAATTGCAGATTTTAATTTTAAACGGATACATACCTGAAGGATGGCACAAGTTAACGAAGCTTACTGGTAGTCTGAACTCAGAATTTTATGTACCACCAAAGGCTCACAAACCACGAATATCATTACGACAAATTGTTGCAATTACAGCGTCGCCTTATCACGAATTGGCCAAACGACTGGGTGTTGTTCTGTGGGCAGTGCACGTAATTTTTCTGAAGTTCATTTTGAGAGGCATGAAATTCTGTAGAATGGTAATCCGACGTAAATTATTATGTATTCTATTTGATTTAAATTGATGTTCGTAAATGTGTCATTGGGGGAGCTGCTGAGTTTATTTGTGACCTTGTATCAACTTATACTATAAGGTTTTACATCTCAATCCATGAACTGTAACCCGCAATAATACTGTATCTTGGAGCTGACGAACGTGAAAATGAACAGCTTGAACAAATAGATGACAGTGTGGTATGTGACACTCAAGAGCTGACTAAGGTGGAGTTACTAATGTCTGACGGTGAACACAGTCTGGTGGAGACAGTGCAGGATATTGCGTTTCGCCGGTGATAGGTGGATAGCACATTAACAATAACTGAAAATGGAAAGACGATAGAAAAAATTTCGGCCTTGCCGAACCGAACGTATACCTGCATGTTGATGATTACCAGATAACAAAAAGAAGATATTATTGATATTTTTCATATATCAACGTTAAACGACGAAAATATAGCAAACTGTATCAGTCAGCACACTGTTATCTCACTTGGGTTAGGGTAGTATCTGAACTTAGATAGTTTTTCACAAAAGCCAAATTTCTTTTGACTCAGTGTCCATTTCAAAGGACACGAACTGTGTAGGTACATGGTGCAGTATTGAATTGAAAGCTGTATCAATTTGAAAGGCATTGGTTTCCCACTAAGGCTGACTGGTTTTTATAACACACCAAAAGTGAAAAACCCATAATATAACGAAGAGACATCCCTAAACAGAGAAGTCACGTAGAGGAGATAATGTTATTAACTGGATTATGCTTGAGACCGATTAAAGAACTATAACTTTAATATCAACGTGTGAACAATCTGTAGGCTGTTTTGCTGGTAACATTACACTGTCTAATCACATGTTTAGCCACTAAGTGAACCAAACTTTTTGAGCAGTCAGCAATATTTCAGATATATTAATGTTATTTTTCATATCGTTGATAACACATGCTAACAATTTCACACAACATATATTACGTACGTTGCTCAGTATTTGGATTACACCCCAGCATTTGAATCTAACGAAAAGAAGTTCACTTGATCATTGAGCAAAACAGCCGACTGTTCATCCTTTCATGCAAGACATTGAGTTTGCCGTTTCTCCATCAAAGATGGAAGCACCAGTAGTTGATTCAGTCATCGCGGGTACTTTAAATCGAAGATTGTATGGGCTCATTATAAAATCCAAAACCAAGTATTCCTTGGGGTAGAACACATCCAACTAACAGGCCTTTTGATAGGGATCCGCAAGGTAAAACGAAGTTCCATTGTCGTTGCTGCCGAGAGATAATTTAAGGCAGAGACAAGTAGACCACTACCAGTTTAGACTCCGCACACATGCAACAACAAATAAGCCGAATATTGTGCAAATGCACTGCCGTAGATGGCAACCTGGTCCGCAGCATGCAGATTCGGGCGAACCCAGAAGTAATAATAAGCGACCCTGAAGGTAAAGATTGCTTAGTTATTGAACGTGTGATAGAACTGAGGTTAACTTCGGAGGTTGAAGGTGTGTGCTGGTGAACGATTTAACCCGAGGCCTGTGTATACTGAAGTGGGCGGTAAACAAACACGATGTGTCAAGAAACATTGGGACACAGTAGACGTAAAGACTTTTAAAAACTTGGGCGACGTATACAAGTACGTTTTAATACCGTTTCACATGTAGGGATAGAGGTGTATCCTTTTAAGTATGTGCATGCATACAACGTGTGTGTTGCTGCTGGGCGGGCCTGTCTAAATAATTCGCCGTTCACGACAAGCCAGTCCACCCGTAACCTTGCGTTTGCCTGTCTGACTGGATTTATCATATTGTGGTGGACTCTCAGGCAGGAGGCGCGAGTATTCCAACTCTCGGCGTAATACCTTAACACTGGGATGAGGTGCGTTCAAAAACCCATAGCGAGCGGATGGAGGACGGCGTGGGCGACCGGATGAGTCATCGGTCAACAAAATCGAACCAATGGACGATGATCAGCAGTCGGAAAACCTCCCGATAGAAGGCGCCGATCACACACATAAACCAGTCAGAGGTGCACACGGCCTGTGAGCAGAAACCGGGTGATGTTGTGGACTGGAATTATGATTCAAAAGCGCAGGTGCGTGTGTGGCGTGATAATTATCGTGTTGGACAATATTGTGCTTTACTGAACGCCTGTTCGCTACAATATGACATTCCTGACCAGACAAGTGAGCTTCAACCTGATAATATTCTTGTGTTTACATTACACAGTCTGACGTCCCACCCTATAGTCGTGTGGTATTACATTACAACACTACTGTTTAACCAAACATTTCTTCTACACACATGATACGATAATTCAACAGCCTACTTTGTGCGATACATGAGCTTCATTAATAATCTAGGTAACAGTGGTGGATATAATAGATAATAAACAAGTAAAATCGCACAGCCATCACCTTGAACCCATTCGAAGAGAACCAGTCGGTCTTTGTGATGATAACTATGAGGCCAGTTATCATTGACCCGTTATTGTGTCTGCCGTACTTTCTACTGTCCGGTCAGACTTCTACTATTTCGAAAGCCCACCAGACACCGCAGGCGGAGAAATAATGGAAACACTTGCCAGTTCTTTCTTGGAAGTCTCAAGTTGACAGCGTACAGCCGAGAACAGGGAAGTTAGAATGTTTTGGACGAGGTGTCCGGAAATTTGTAGGTGGTCATACCAAAAGGGCTTCACGGGGCACATCGAGTCATTGTCGAGTTAAAACAAGCAAAAAAGAATCAAGAGAAAGAGAGGTGAGTGTCGATACAGTGATACGTTACATATTCACAGGAACTGTACTACGACAACGAGGAAAAAACGAAGTAAATTACTGCCATCTCCATTTTTTTACAAGTCCTGGTTGTTTTATTTTGTAGAGAAGTTTACGCATTGCCTGCAAATAGCTAAACATTATCATTCTAACCACCATCAAAATGCGGGCCACAAGACAGAGTGCTTGTTTTGGTGGCTAAGGAGACATTAGCAATTAACAGCCAAGTGGTTGCCAACCATGAACCCAGTTGGAAATTCACATTAATGCAACCAAAGTAAGCAAATTTAGTGATATTACTGGTTATCTTGAACCTAATAAGAACAGTGGTGATCAACCGCGCCAAGAGAAAAGTGTGAACGTTAGCGGAGGTCTCCTAGCATGGCTCTTTAAGTAAGTGTTCCCCAACAGAAATCGTTATAAAAGGATGCAGAGTAGGGAACACGAAATTCAGCTGTGATGGTCACAAAAATACCCCATAGAACAGCTAGATTCGGCGTTCCCCTACAGATAACATCGACCAAAACTAAGCGCCGCTTTCCACCGTGGTGATAAGATGTAACGCAGGAACGGTTAAATCATAAAATATTAAGTGGTTTTCCGAAGCAATCAGCTTCAACTTTCAGACCACAGCCATCTGTTGAACTACTGATGTAACAGTGGAATGTAACCTAGCATCTAAGGCAAGCTTACGAGTCCGTTTCAACGGAACCGTCTGCTTCGATCTCCCGAACGAAAGGATCGCTCTTCGTGAAAACTAGGGCACATCATTAACCGGTGGCACACTAACAACAATGCCAAAACCGATAGGAGTTTTGCTGAGGGTTACGTCGAATGGGCTTTGTCAATAGTCACTGTGCGCAGAGGTTTCGCGACAATATCACTGGAAGTTACATCGGTGTATTCCCTTAAAGATGTATCGGTAAAAGGCTGCCATTATTGTAGATAGGGTGCGTGGAAATTTGTGCGGAAAGTGGTACGCAGACAGTAACTTCTGAGTCAAATCAGTTGTGGCAGCTAACGCTGATTCACCACTCTCACACTGCCAAAAAAGCCAACCGGCGTACGACATTCGTAGATTTATCTTCTAGTTTTCTACGCTCATCACCCTACTCCCTGGCACTATGTGTTCTGGGGGATCAGAACTATAAATTAAACTATCCATGTCTAATTCACCACAACACAAGTTGGAACAGTGGCTAGCCCAACTTCTTCAGCCTGTAAGACAATCGATGGTTCAGAAAACTGTGAGAGATAGCTTTGAACTAATCGATTTACTTGATGGTTTAGACTGCAACAACAAACATATGGCCAGTTTGGACATCGCCTCCTTGTTTACAAATGTCCCTCTGATGCAGACGGTTAGTATAATTTGTCAGTATATTGACTCACATCAATTGAACATAGGATTGCCCACGTCTGAGCTCGAACGCCTTCTCCTACCATGCACAGCAAATGTAAAGTTTTACTTCCAGGGAACTGGATATACACAAATCGATGGTGTTGC
>LUCH01000280.1:0-23108 GCA_013368495.1 Paragonimus heterotremus | reverse complement strand
CAAAAACTGTTTCTGACTTCTCTGTTCAAATTTGTTACGGGAAAAGGTTGCTTTGCTTCTCTGAGAGTAGATGGCAACCGTCAAATAAGGTCAAATCAAGTCAGTAAAATATTTTCTGCAACCCAAGAGGTGAATTTTTAGCTCTTTTTATATGCATATCTTCAGCAAACGGAAGACATTGAAATAAATGTGCCTCGATCACAGAACGATTATTACAACCGTGGAATTCAAATACTTTTCAAGGGAGTTGACAGCAGTCACTATTAATTGTGGGACATATCTGTTGGTTCATTTCTTAGGTTAATTCTAGAATGAAGAGGTTGATTTTGTATAAAAATCAAGTCAGATGGGACAGTGTTGGAAGAATAACAGGACCGGGTACGTGTAAATGAGTGTTTTCACAAGGTTATAATGGAAGATGGGGAAACACACTAAAAGAGATCCGAGTACAAGGGGTGGATTATATTCGACAGAATTTTGGCTAAAAAGTTTGGGATAATTCGCCTGAGTTCTGTATATGCCAAAATAATATTAGTTGGGGGATGCTACCTGGAGATGGGGAAAATTATACAAAGGCTGAGTAGATCAACCACTGTTGTCGAACAACTTTTTGTTGACGTCGAAAGGCTCAGTTATAATCTTACCGGTATAAGGAATAATTCCTTCTCCGCTCCTACAGAGCTCTTTCTTTCCATTGGTTCTTCTGCTCCCATTAAGCGCATAAATATTTACAAAGAACGCTTTCGGTTAAAAGCCACCAAAGCAAGCAAACCTGACGACCTATCAACGATTGTTTTTAAGAAGGGTGCGGAAATTTTATGCCAACCCTTAGCTGAGTAATTCCCTTAATGTTCCAGTTAATGGAAACTTGCAGGCAGTTGGAGGACATCGCGCATAACCCTGAATTCTAAACATGGAACTACTTGATTTAGGTTGATCTCACGTACACCTGCAGCAATGAAAACTCCTGAGAAATTCGATTTTGCTGGAATGCACGCTCAGGTGAACATAATGATATCTAGTCAGTTTGCTTTATTCCGCTCAGTGACAACCTTGGATGCCCTCATTTTTCTAATTCATTACATTATGTCATCGCTTGATGGAAAATCAGGAGTCATTCGCACATGTTTCTTAAATTACTGCGATGTTTTTGGAAGCGTTCACAGAGCGACGTTACTTTAAGCATTCGAACAATATGGAGTTCAAACTTCAGTTATGTGGTTACTTCACAAATCGCAGTTAATTCACACAGTTTCGTGATCAAGCCGGATCGACAGTGCTCGCTGGCTCCGGTGTTCTAAAGAAAGCACTCCTCTAATCTTTCTTATTCTCAATTTACTTTGCCTTCATACTAGGAGATAATCACACATTTGTGATCAGACATGTGGGCAATGTGCTGTCGAACAACATGAACCTCACTGCATTTACGGCCAATGTTTTGTCACCATGGCTGTGTAACAACGTGTCAGCATCCATAAAGTGCACGGCGAAGTGAAAAACACATAGCGATGTGTTTTAATTATTAGTTGAAAACTGATAGGTCCAATTACACAAACACTAAATGCAAACCTGTTTCTCCCGTGAATGCGCCTGTTTTTGATCAATTGGTTGACGAAATATTTGTCGTCACAGCGTCCTTAATTAGAAACATTTAATATCTCAACTCTTCTTGTTGTTGCAGAATGATGCATGTTGGTTTCCAACCCTGTGCTTTAGTGTAAACGCTGAGATGTGCACAACCAGGTGCTCTCGATCGTGGACCTTGGCGTCCTGAACACTGGGGCATTGAAATCAAGCGTTTTGACCTGTAAAGCACGTAAATCCTATGCCAGCAAGCACAACTGTTTACGGTAATACAGACTTTCTCTAACCCAAGTCGGTAGGGAGGCCTTAGTTAAGCAGGATACCTGGATAGGCCTATCGGTTGAAATTCCCGGGAAATGGTTTGGATTCCAGATTCTTATATCAGGTTCTCATTTGTGGTCGGTAAATACTTGGGCTGAGGCACTCTCATTGTGGCCGTAGTAAATAGACAACAATCGTTTGGGATTCATGTAATGCACAAAACACTATCAGTTATGACAGCAACAGTGCCATCATTAATTTAGGACTTTTGAACGGGCAGATTCCTACTGATGCTATGGGTACCTGTTAGGTTCTGGTGTCCTTGTGTATGTCCCTTTGCATTTTACCTAGGCGTTTGCATTGCGATACGTAGCCTCGAAAGTGATAATGCCACACTGGTATACGAGCTATTACCCGTGTGTGCGTGTGTGGCCTGTTGCATGTTAGTTGGCTGAAACACATGAGGACCACGTGGTGATTTTACGTGTGCCTACTGCTGTGTGTCACCGCTCGTGGACCGCAGTGGACAATGGGGTCGAGTGACATGAGTGAAATTGCACGTACACCCAAGTACCAGTTAGTCTGGCTGTCCTTACAACAGTGTGTTTTGTCTGTTCGCTAATCCGACCTGGCTAGGATTTCGATTCGTTGGGCAAGCTCTTCAGGTCTAGATCCGGATTTTGTACCCGGGTCCATACTTCTGAGAAGACCTGTAGGTTTAGCCACAAGAGATAAGACACAGAGGAGCACCCCGACAAAAATCGGTAAAGCTTATGTCGCACTGTTGACTGCGTAAGGTTGCCTAGATAGTGAGTCGCGAATCTGTATGTGTATGTAGAACGATATTTATATTTATTTTTATACATTTTCCTGCGTACTGAAGGAGGGCGTAGAAGGTTTACCGTGAACTTAATTGCTCGCATCGGGCCTGGCTTTTACGGCATCGATGCCACAGCCTTTAGTGAGACAAAGCTTGTAGACTAAGGTAAGCTCCGGGAAGCAGGTGCCGAGCACATCTATTGGATAAGTTACGCGGCAGATACGGGTTGGGTGCACGGTGTTAACTTCGCAGTCGCTGATCGCATCAGTGCTTTGGTAATAAGCGAAACGCTGCCCATCAACCCTCTAGTCCTGTCGATTCAGCCGTGACTCGCTCGAGATGTGTGTACCATATTTGTTAGTGTTTATGATCCCACCACTTGTCACACGGATAGTACAAAGAACAGTTTTACGATCAGCTGTAAGCCGCAATCCGATTGACAGTCTTGTGTGGCCGACATATGTCTTGGCTATTTCAAAACTTGAATTGGGCGTGACTATCCAAACTGGCCGAGAGTTTTCTGACCTAGCAGCATTGGTGCAGCCAGTGAGACCGTCGAGTACTTGCCCCCGATTTTTCTATCATATACACCCGATTTCAGTTGGACGCGACCAATTTCACGACGTTCACTCACTCGTGTAGCGGTAATTTCCATTTACTTGACTCGACATGTGTAAAGTGTGCAACACGTGAGTGGTGCGTTGACCAAAATGTAACACTGACCAAGAGCTGTTTAACATAAAGTTTTCCATCCACGATTTCAAGTCTGTTTACTTTGAGTCACTCTTACAGCAAGGAAACTGGGACGTTATAAGACTGAGTCGCCAAAAGACAAATACATTGTTTCAACCCGCAGTTGCAGGTGTTCTGAAAAATGCTGTCCATTACCCATGAGTAGAGGTGACAACATCTCAACGAACATACCGCAGCAATAGCCATCGAGACAACTGATATCCAGAACCAGTAACTCCTGGTCTGTTTCAATGACAACGACAGAATGACCTCAGGCTGCGTACTGGGTAGAGTGAAGGGTATGTTGTTTATGCAATGGACCCGAGCGTTTAAGACAAAAGAGTAACGTTTCGGAGTGTTCACAATCAGTCCACCGAGTCACTTCGCTGAATCTAGAACAGCTTCTGTAATAAACATATTTATCTGATGTATGGCAAAGTCTATGCATGCTTCCCGTCTACCAGGGCTCTTGATTAGAGGAACTGGAGTTTTAAGCATAAAATTGGAGAAAATAACGAAACCTGGCGGAGGTACCTAAATAATCTACCACACGGATAGACTACCATCGATCTAGTGACTCCGACTAGCCTGTCGAAGCATGACATCGAAGCTTCAGTTGTTGTTGACTCAAGTTTAACTGGGGTGCAGAGGTCTTCCGGATACAGGTAGGACAAAAACTGCAGGTGAAGAGAGGAGCGCAATGACCTGTTTTTAGAACGCGATGTGCTCCGGTTGATTCACTTCATCTGGCAACAGAAATTAGTCCTCAGAAGTGCGAAGATACATTGTTCGTGTCTTTGTGTGAAGGTAAGGCGAACGAGAGAAGTAGAAACTGTCATCGGTACCTCAGTCTGCAAAGCTACGTAGGCACGGTACAAGTAGGAATTCTGTTGGACCGACACATTGAGGAGGTTTTGGGAACCAATATGTCCCAGAAGCAGTATGGACGCGGGGGAGGGTCGTAGTATGATGGACATGGTGTTCACTATCCAACAGATTAAGCAGAATTGTAATAAACACAACCAACATCTGGCCTTGACATCACCGCCGGTGTGACATTTTCTTTTCCCAGCCTTCTCCGAGTGGGGTTGTTATGGCTACACCTACATATCACCGTCAGTAAAGACATTGTGACTGTGTGAACAGAATTCTGCTGCCTGAGTAGCAATCTCTCCACAGATATGTTCGTAAACCGTGGAGCCCATGCAAGCCCATGCGGCGGAAACTAATATTGATTTCAGACATCTTCAAAGACTTGTCTGGAAGAACTACAGTCTGAAGATGAAAACCAAGCTGCTTGTCTTTAGCTGAAGGATACTGTCTACAATGTTGTGCAGCAGTAAAATTTGGACACTGTCAGCTGAGTGTGCGATATCTGGACCGTTCTTATGCGAAATGTCTGAGAAGCGCCGTGGGTAATCAGTGGACGGACATGACTCTCAACAGTGAGGCACTTCAGCAAGTAGACACTGACGGGAATGAAGTTATGCCGACAAAAGTCAGCTTCGTTTTCCAGAACACATCTGTAGAATGGACCATCAACGGAGTCCGTTTCGTAAGAATAAGGAATCTTGCTTCTTTTTGAATTTTTACTACGTCTCCGAATAACACCAGGTTTGTAATTTGTAACACCTCTGTGCTGACCTTTTCGAAACATTACTTTAAAAAACATTTCCATTTAAATTGTTCATGATTAATATAAACTTTGTACTTCATATTCAAGTATTACTCGTCAGATAGCCGTATAAGAGCTAGTTAGATTCTTCTAATCTATCATCTGTAGCAAACTGTATAATTATCCTCTCAGACGTCAAAGTCTGTATGCGATTTCTTAATTAACCTACTCTGAAGATCTTTGTTAAATCTAACAGTTTGTATAGAAATATGTTCTGTTTATAATACCACAGTCAATTATAGTACTGTTTGCTGATTGAGAGACAATAATTTTGCGAGTCGAGACAGTGCTGGCTATTTATTTTCACCAATGTTGACCTATTCCTTTCCCCTTGAAAAACTGAGGGTATCTTTAGTCTGACCCACTTCTACTGAAGGTCACATTGCATCCGTTACATAGTATTCCCACAGCAATTGTACGTCTTGATTCAGGAAAACAATGTAGTGGTTGTTGTCCTTTCAGGAAGACATTTGAACTGTTGATTTCGAAATTGAAGGCACAAGATTCCGGTAACAGTGTGAGAATAAAGCTTTCACTGGAGAATCTCCACCCGTCCACCACACTGTCCTTCCAGTGCCCCCATCAGGTAAAATACTGGTCCATTTTATCTGTCTTCTTGCCCGTCTCATCCTTTTACTTGTGCGTCTTCACCAAAACTGTCATTTGGTTTTTTGACTTCAGTTGTTTCCCAGTATAAATATTTTCCTAAACGTTTCTCCGTTATAGTAATCGCCCTTTTCCTCGTTTCGCACCTCAGTTTAATAGCAATCAATCTCACCTTTACTGTTCATTTATTTGTCCTACTACAACCTTTACGTATTATGAATTCTCCGGCCAACGTTATTTATCATTCTGTTTCCAACGTTCTTCAAACTTTGCACAGAAACTTGAGATCATCAACATCTCGCTTCTCCTTTTTCTAATCATGAGTGGACCGTCAGTGGGTCTGTGCCTCTGCATGAAATGCACAACGCAGATTTGAAGAAGGACTTTGGAACTGTACAACCATTCCTACGTCTAATTTCGAAGAGTGCATCGGACACTGGAATACTATCCTGTTATTGGGTTCTGACTTCGCAGTACACGAGTTGAAGAAGGTGAGAAATTTTGAACAGCATTTAAGCAATCCTGACCGTAGGGTCTACGTGGTAAGCTATATTTCATTCGAATATTATTGAGCATTGCATCAGCACTTGTAATTTTGTAATTACCCCAAATTAGAGTAGAGACTTATAGGCGAACATATGTTTCTGATAATTCATCTTCAGGCCGGTACAATTATATAAGGAGTTAATAGATTTAGATCGGAATATCGATCGGACTTATTACACCGAAACTAGGTCACTGGTCAGTCGGTTGGCGATAGCTCAACTGGTCGATTACATCACGGTTTGACGGCGTAGGTTGGCCAACGATCCGATGGATTTGCGGTTATGGTGGATGCAGTGCCTGAACAAACCGTTTTTGATCACATAATACTGGGTCAAACAGCCTGATTCCAATAGCCTCGACAGTACAAAGTTTTCACATGAATCCACAGAAATTACGCACATTGGACGTAGTGTCCTTATTCACAAATGTACCGCTGTTAAAATACGTCAATTTTATCTGTGACTACGTGTGTGAGACAGGAATTGATATTGATTTACCACCACTAAAATTGAAAGGTATTCTGCTGCTTTGTACACTTGATGTACAACTGCTGTTCAACGGTGTGCTGATTCTCTGTAATAAGTCTGATCGATATCTCGATCTAACTCTATTAACTCCTTATATAATTGTACCGGCCTGAAGATGAATTATCAGAAACATATGTTCGCCCATACGTCTTTATTCTCATTATCGTAATGGGCGTATTTGAAGCGATGATACATTCCAAATGAATTTAGTCTTTTCTGACACTGCCTGCAGAAACTCCTTGGTACATGGTGGTTTCCAGGAAAATCCTCTGTTGAAAGCAAGTTAAAATTTGTCTGTACGAGCTAAGAGTGCTAGGAGTCACAAAATTCGAATTGGTATATACAGCCCATTTAAAGTCCACATTCCTAGAAGTTGGTTTGAAACAGCCTGAATATTCCTAAAGGAATGGCGAAACGGATCAAATTTTAAGCGGACTACTTGTAAAATCAAGGAGATGGAATAACTTTTGGAGTGAGAACCAAGCAAATACTGTTGTTTTTACAATTTGACTGGTAAACAAATAAGGATATACTACTGCGTGTTCGTGTGACTCTACGCTCGCGTGCGTTTGTGTGTGTATATATATGATTTCGTTGAATATTGCCTGATTCTCAACGCAACATATACTAGAGGAGTTCACGGCACAAATAAACAATTCCCTGTTCATTTTCCCTAAACTTTCAAAGAGACAGTTGACGCACTTATAATCGGTTAGATAAAGTCAGTAGCGCATTGGCCACAACACTTTGAATAGCAGTCCACCTGGTTCACAGATCTTCCTTAAGTCTTTGGAGATTATCTGGTTACGTGCTACTCCGTTAGCCTAAAATCATTCACTCAAACGATGCTTTGAAACTGTGGTTGATATTGTTGACGGTATCATATGTTTACGCATCCATGCTTGTTTGCCTGTGTACATCTGATATTACATAATTTGCGAATGTTTGTGTAAATGATGTTTATGATAGGTTTACTACTTTGTAGAACCTGGTGTTTATTCACTGTCTCGTCGAGCGTAAGCGTGTATGCTTATAACCACACGTTTTAATCCCTGTCATCGATTAGTAACTCATAAGTAGTAACAGAAATAGCTGTTGGTAGGGAGGAGATTTTTCAAAGGCTTCTTCCAAATTGGAGTGTCAAATAAAGGTGTGCCACACTTTTTGCACATGAATTACACACAAATTTGTGCTTGTTATTAATTGTATATGTTCAACAGTGGATATTCTCTGTTTTTTTATGGCACCAGTGCATTCTGTTATGTTTACAAGCATGTGCTGACGTTAACTCCGTTAAGATCATCAGACACATATGTTTACATATCTATGTGCACTTGTTTAAGGAAATACGTACTTCTGATGGTTGTTGAACGGATTCAGCATGAATACTGACAAACTTGTGTTTTTTCTTATTCGTCCTAGTCTATCTGCATATTTTAATGCACTTAACTTGCTAAGAACACTGTATTACTCGAAACCAGCCTTTTGTCCGAGTGCCCTAACAGTTTGCACAGCTGTACAACGCGCCTAAACCTATCACTTTGTTGTAACCAAAGAGAAAACTTAACCTTTTATTCGAGTTATTTGAATTCTTTAACAAAAATGAAATCCCTAATGAGTAGTAGAAGATTTTGGCTTTCATGTGAAATGAACATCACCTACAATTAGTCACAGCTGTCGCACTCTCACAGAAAATCCAGCTATCCTTCTCAAAAGGAATTGAATGATGTTCAATTTACATAAAACCAAAATCCCTTACTACTCACCAGTAACCAAAATATCGCTGAACAGGATTATGAGTATTTGCGGTTCCAACTCGGAGAGAAGTCCTGCTCGTGGGGTCACCGGTTGCAGTTGATAGGTTCCTCTTGAAGCCATCGGAAAAGCTGTACCTTACTCTCTAGCAAATATGGCTCAGCGTCCGCGTGTGATAATTCAGTCGTGTCTAATACAAGATTAACGTCTCAGTTGCCAACACGTTTGCGTCATAAAAATCCGACCGGAGTTGCAAACCCGGTCTAGGGAAGTATATGCGTTGCCAACAAACTCTAATAAAAACAAATTCTTGGACGATGCCTTCTCCAAAATGAGCTGAATAGAAGAGTTGTGAGAATGCGACAGGTACTGTTCCCATCGTTGTTGATGTAATATATTATCCTGCTCCATTATGCTGTTTGATCTATGGGTTACTTGCCGCAGACACCGAAAGTAGTCACTACGTACCTTTCGCTGGATTTCGCTGAACAGTTTTTATTGGTTTTTTCATAACAGTCAGCCTCTACTGCCTTTGTTGTGTTATAAAATCATTATCAGTTGACAACATGTTACAAATTGCCGACCTTGTTTTGTGCTTTGAAAACAACGATCTCGGTTTGATGGAAAAATGCGTAAGTTTGTATCTAGCTCTTATATGGCTAGTTATCACAAATGTGAACACTGGAAACGGCAGACACGAACAATCAACGTGTTTTAGCCAACTGAAGACAAACAAGACCAACCTTTGCAGACGAATTAGACATGAGTACGTCCGTACTGCACTTCAAGGATTATTACAAAACATTAAAAGAAAGGACTAATAGACCGAAACCGTCATCCGAACATATAGTCACCGTGTGAAAAAATAAAATTCACCTAAATTTCTTTTTGAGGATGATTTCAGTAAGCATCAAACAACTCAGCGACTAGTAACTTTAATGAAATGAACACTTAACAGGTGAACTGCGTGTTTTGGATTGATCCAATTAAAGGCGATCGGCTTGACGGTGCTAACTTACACTGTGTCCACCACGTTGTACGTAACTACAACGACACTTATCGAGAGAGGCTTGAAAAGTACTGGTCACCAGATTAAAAATCATTTATCAGAAAACGGGTGAAGAAGTGCTTGTTATCAAAGAACCTCAAGTTGTTGAAACACGCAATCAACCACCATCCGCAGTCGTTAGACACGTCTTGACCACCGGTTACCTTAGCAATCCAGCTTGTGCCTTCAAGATCCTATTATATCATTCTAATTCAGGATTCGTGCAATCTTCTGGGGCAAGCGCAATCAGTCCACTGAAACGAGGCCAGTGTATCTAGAAACAGTCCCTTATGAACTCGGCCCTGCCTCGAACTTAGTGGTCTATTCTAACCCACTGGTTGATCACTCACTCTAACTCACTAATTGTTCGAGTTACAAAACCGATTTATATTATTGCAACGTTAGTGCTGACGAGCAAATCGGGAATGTTCGATTCTGTCACTCTTTGGTTGCTTAGTTTTTGACATGAGACCAAACAGGGCATTGTAGAAAACGTTTAAGAAGGCATGTAAATTACTGTCTGTTGAAACATATTCCGTGTAGCCTACTGCCTACCGCTAAGCGGCGGGGGTGTGAGATTTACTGTGGGCGACGGACATAAAGTTAAAATTAAATATCTCACTCATTCCTATTGACATTCGCAAAAGTCAAATAAATATATTTTTAAAAACTACTTATTCTTCCCTCCGGTTTTTATGATGTTTTTTTTAAACTCAGTCGTAATTCATAGCCATTTCCATTGGCTGCACCGATACGCTGTCTGACGTAGTTGAAATACTGGCTGGTCGTTTTTGTTCATACGTAGGAGTACGGATGCGATTAACCAGTTTCATATATCTCGGCGCACAAGATGACTATTAAAATGAATGACTGACTGAATAAAGCGATAGTGTACATGTAAAACATGCGGAATAGCTCATGGATTATTAGAGCAGTTGTGTGATTTTTCCATATGTTCATCGATCAGGACTTTCAGTCACATCCGAAGCCTTATGAGGTTTTCTTTAGACTCACTATATTGCGATTTTCTTTTGTCCGACTAATTTACGGAGATGTCATTTCAAATGAATTCACAACGCTTACAATATTAGGGTTTGCGTTCGAATTTTGTGTAGTTTTAAGTAGAGGTCATTCAGTGGGAGCTGACAAATGACTGTAACATTAATAGAAACCCCATAAAATCTTGAATGATGTTTTTTGTTCTCCGCTTGCCTAAACTGTTTGCAGAGTTGTTTTATTCCAAACAAACCTATATTCAGGTGCGTTTGTCGATGTTAGGTTCACAGTGCGCGAAACGTCGAAGACCATAGTTTGTTGCCATCAGCAGTACATACCTTATCGAATGTCTGGTCACTCTAATCCTAACTAATCAACGTGGGACCGCCTTAGCAGTTGTCCTCACCTTGAACTACCAAGCAATTTACTTTCATGAACAAACCTTGTAGCACAAATAGGCCACAAGAATAGTCAGATTTACCAGTATCCAGAACGTCAGCAATAGCATTAGTGGAAGGGCCATTTGCACGTAAACCTACTTTAAGAGGGTGCGGCAGTCTGACCGAAAACTTTTCTTCAGGACGCCTGGTTTAACTCTGGAAGCGATAGGTTGTGTTGAAAAGTCCATGGCACATAAGGAAGATCAGGTTCCGAAACCCCGCACGAAATTTATTTGCCAGTCTGTGTTTCTTGGAATGCTGCGTGTGCATCACCCAACTTTTTCTCCAGACTCAAAGCAGTTTGTGGATACTCCTGGAGACATTCCAAAAAAGTACATCGGCCCCATTGTATATCTGCATTTCGGGTTGAAGAAGGCTTCATGGCACCATCTCTCATTGCCAAGCAACAATAACTCGACCAGTGCCCAGTTGCAATTACACTTTGACAGTGTATCCTTTTTCAAGAAGTCGCAATCCAAAGTGTGACTTATTTTAGAACGCACTGTGTTTTTCCCTTTGAATCTGAACAGTTCATTGTGGACCATCGAAACTATGCAGTAAAGAGGAGTTATTCATGGACTGCACTAATGAACTTCGTCGCTCACTGCGGGATGGTCTGCGGTGCACACCGGAACGCATAGTACAGTTTTCGAAGTTGTATCGGTGATAGCTCTTGTTGCTTTGTTAGTAGGTCAGAGTACATTTGGGATACGTCTGCTGTGATAAGTGCAAACAAAACGTGTTTTACGTCGGCCAACCTTTCAATCCTCTCATTTTCCACTAGGGATACACGAACATTTTGTTCGTCAGAGCAATATGGCTCACCATATCACAGAGTCTCCATTCTGTGGCGTTCATGTTGACATGGCATCAACATTTTCGTCTGACTATATACACCTGGTACGTCTCGGAGTAATCAAACGGGTGCTGAGCCTGTGGCTTCTCAGTCCGGTTGACTGCAACTTCCGTCTGTGTGTGAACTGTATCACGTTGATGTCAAACCGCATTTCGGATTTGCAACCTGCCATGTTGTGTGACTTTGTCCGACGGTGTCGACCGTTAACAGAAGTTGAACGATGGAAAGCGACTGAAATCCTTCAGTTTCCATGGTATGTGGGACCATTTATTCTCCGAAGCATAATGGATCCTTGAAAACACGATAGGTTTTGGGATTCTTTATGTGTTCACATGTTTTTTCGCCCTACCTTGCATCCTACTTATCTTTGGATTGTACACGAATTGCTTATTACATGTATTGATACATTCCATCAGCTTTACGGACCAGAACAAGTAGTGTATGACGTACATTGTTTGGTCTACTTACCCAGCAACGAACGTGTTCATAGGACGCTTAATGAGGTTTCTGCGTTACCATTTGATTCATTCATTTTTTTTATTGAATGCTTGTTACATGCTCTCTTAACCTATGCTAAACCAATTTACCGGAGGGTTGAATGGTACTGGCAATCCCATTGTAGAGGCATCACACCTAACATTTTAGTGTCATTCCATTCACGTGAACAAATAAGCATACTACTATTGTAGTCCTTATAAAGTGCCATTCACAAGTGTTCCCTTAAGTGCTCTGTGTTTAAATGTTTGTAAAAATATTCATTAAACAAGGTAGTAAGTTTTGTAATCGAACATTGCTTGAATACGGTCAAGTTTTTACAGTCCTTTGATGTCCACCCATCGACGACTTTAAGATCGGTGAGAACCGCAGGCGTATGGTTTAAGTTTGTTTTTCATCAGGTGTCTACTTTGTCTGCAATGTAGTGTGTGATAATTAATTTCGTATGCATATCAGCTATGTATTGGTTGCTGTCGTTCAATTAATTGAATATTTCCTTTTCGTTCCTCTGACTGTAGGTTCTCGAATGCGTTTTGAACGGCAGTGCAATGGTTCTACAACAAATGAGGCAACGGCGTTGACAAGTATGTTGCGGGCTATGTACACATTTCCCAAAAACCGCTTTTTAAAATGCTGTGAGTATAGTTTCTATATCTTTGCTGAGATTTTGATAAATATGAACTGGGTGATGTTGCTCATATTCGAATGTGTTGTTCTGAGCTAGCAAAACCGTTCACTTGCAAATCGATATCTGTAAACTGTCTTAAAACTCTACTCACCAATTTTCCCCATTGCTGGCCAACGTCCACTTGAGCCCCATCCCATTTAGCAACCTGGGAAGATGATATGACAAACAGACATCTTCCTGATCTACACTGGTCGACTTTCACAGAGATCGTAAGTCAAATGTTACAGAGACAACTATTAACCGGGATCCAGTCGAAGAGACTCTGTTCTTTTGTAGAGTTCAATGTATTTCCCACCCCAGCTTGATTGCCACGTTCGGTTCCATCATCATCGGAGATCTTGCAAAGGAACCGTTGACCAGCGGCACAATTTGGAGATAAATTCAAGTGGATGGGAATGCTAGATCCGTAGAAGGTGTTTTAGATATGCAGCGTTGTAACACCCAGAATGAAAAACTCCCGCCAGACTTGGAAATCGTATGTGAATTTACCACTTCCTCGAAATTAAAAGGGAGAAGAACTGGATCTGGTCGCGATAAGCAATTCCTATTCACTTGACCAGCACACGGATTTGTAGATATACATCAGTATCCAAAACCTCAGGGACAGCCATTACCTGATATCAGTGGCACATATGACGTTACAAGCTGTACTCTGATTAGTCCAATATAGAAAAAAGAAAGTGGTGAATAACAAAAAGTTTAACACTGAAATTGTTTGTTCAGTCCTGACGATGTAGCCTGAAAAGAAGCTGGTTTGGTCCGCCGGTAGATTGTTTATTATATCTGGGTTGTAATAATCTGCTTTTCATCACAAGCACACACTGAGTTCCAGATTCAAGAGGGCAACCGCCACAGAAGCATACTGACATACTTGTTACGGAGCGAGAACTTCCAATGCTGTAATACCTGCAGGTTGTTTTAGGTTAAAGAGGGGGGGAATTAGCAATAAAGGGGAAACAGGGTAAAATGAGTGAACCGGTCTTTCATTTCGAGAGGTTTCATTATCTGTAAGCTGAAGGGTGTGCCATAGGGATTTCTTTTCTCTTGTGCGTTTGTTTAACGTTGGTTTCTGCCACGACCTTTTGTGTAAAGCGGAACACTCCTAGAAGCCGCAGTGAATGGACATAACTGGATGTTCTCTTAGTCATTCACCACCGAGCTAAAATCGTTTACCAATGACCAACTCACGCAGAGAATATATACCTACCCCTTGTGAGCGTCATCTTTTTGAAAGTTTGGGGCGTTTAAAATTTTAGGGGCGGTTAATAGTGTTGTAGCAGATGAGACGAGAGGAGATCGTCACATGGTCACTTTTACCAAGCAGTGCATCAACTTCGACTAGGTCAGCCGCGTAATGCTCCTTAGTAAATGTCAGGTGCAGTCGGACGGTCCGCATCTCCCAGTCACCTTTCTCGATGAGACCAACTGCTGAAGTGAGGTTGTAAAATTCCACAACATCGTAATCTACGAAAATGTAAACTCAAATTATTATAACTCGTCCGATCGCGCTGTGCCACCTTTTGCTGCAATCCGTGTTTGCAGTGAGTTTTCCGTATATGATTCCAACAATTAAGTAAGGGAAGACTGAGACAGATATGATGAATCACAGCGACTAACTAAATGCCAGTATAGTGGCTTCTGGGGTTGGTGGGGCACAAACGTCTGCGCTGATATAAGCGGCAGTTCGATCGCCTTAACGTGATACACGGTCTTTTGGAAACAGAGTATATTTGGATATATTCGGCTTCTGGTCATATATATATATATATATATATATATATATATATATATATATATATATATATATACCTATTTTGATCAGCTTGGATTGGGCCAGTTGACTCAGCTCTTGAATCTAGTACCCTAAGTGCGAGACGTTTGTGAAAACGCACCGCCGACTAGAAACATGTAAGTTTACCCATAACCTATGTCACTCACCAAGTCAACTTTTGTAAGAGTGCTGCCGTCCAAGCTGACCTGAGAAGGGTTGAGATATTTTGAGATATTTTGATGCTACTGGTAACGGTAGTTTAGGTGTAAATGCTTCAGTTTGAGGAACGCTTATGCTGGTCTGTTTCTGAAAGCCACCTGCATTCTTTTTGAACGTATGAGCCTTTGTCTTGGTAATCTACGTAATCTGTGCCATGTAAACTGACGAGAATGATATTCATGTGTAGGGGACTGTGCACCTTGAATTAGGTCGATATGACTGGAGTTGCAACTTGAAGCCAAAGCTGTCTGTTTGTGATACCATCCATGAAGAACACGGCCTTCAGTGAGAAGTGTAACTCTCTGTTACCTCAATTCAGAAATGGGTTTAAGATGTTCAGACTCTGAGAAGTAGCTGATAGACTAAGCGGTTCATTTAATTACGCTCATGTTTAGTTTCCCGTGAACTGCTGTAAGGCCTGCGAATAAGCAACCTGTGGGTGCTCTGTAGAACATTCACTTCATATACAATCAAGCCGTGGGTCAATTCATACTTGGGAAGGTCCCAGTCTCAAGTAGCTGTCAATAGTTATTAGAGGAAAGTTTTCACAGGCAATCCTGTTTCTAGGGGTCTAGTTCGACAAACATTCAGTTGTATAATCTGTGTCCGCATTTGATCTCTTTCCACTCCAGCTCAGTGGCCAAAAATAGTCGGACTCACCAAACATTTGTCAATAGTGACAGAAGACATATGTCGCGAGAGGCTAACATGTTGTTTACCCTCCTCTGTCAAGAGCGTAAAATTTTAAAATATATGGGACATGGAGACAACAACAATAGCAGAAACGGTTGGCGATTGGGATGACAGAAAACAAGGATTGTCATCAGTTTCAGAGCGGACAGACTACACGAGTCAACAGTTTGTGTACACGCAGGGCCGGACGGAGAGTATTAATTAACATTGCCTCGGAGAAAGTAAACAATTTACGATTCCGATTGCACAACAACACTTAGAACGAGTCGAGGGTGTCAACACAGTTACCGGTTTCAATGATGGACTTTGCAATGGATGAGGCCAGATTGTGAGTTACTCGTTCTGTTGTCATTGTCTGTTGCGTCATCACGCACACCAACCACCTATGCACATTTTTAACTATTCTTTGTCAAAGGCACCGTTACAGATTCCATTGCAGCTGCAAGTGAACTGGTAGATTACCTGTGAGACGGAAAAGTTTTGTAGGTCACGATTATGTACAAGTTGAGCAACACACCTGGTTGTGAATAGCAACCACAATTCACTCGCAGCATGTGCACGAATTAGAGCAGATTGATGTTCCACTTACACCATTTGTGGTTTGGTCGCCTTTGAAAAGTAAATTCAGAACGATCTCTTTCTTGGGAATCGTATTCACGGCAGTATTGATCAGTCTTTTCTGGCTATGAATATCGATGAACTTCTGAGGATATCTGTTTCCAAGCAGCACCTAATCTAAGCTCTGCCCCTCTTTTTAAAAGCAGTTGTCGGTACAGATCTATCGGGTTATGTAAAACAGGGTTCGCATTTGACCTCGTATGTAGGTAATCAACGCAAAAGAGGATATCTGCAAATACTGACTCCTTGCACTGAGCTGAATTTTGTAGTAAACCATCCTGTCTTTTAGTGAGTGAAATGTATAGAAAAGATAAACTGTTGTTTGGTCCTTTTTCATAAAAAACGGAAAGATTAGGCTGAACAAAATTAAAAGGTTATAAAGGTGGAACATTATAAGTAGTAGCGATAAAAATTACGAATATTATCCACACATCACTTATAGAGACTGTCACAGTCTATAACATCAGGTTAGTTTCAATTTGATCATTCCAAAAATCTATCCGTAAGTGTTGAGCTCAATGGACCACCCACCGCTACACCAAAAAGTTTGCCAGATAGCTTGTAGACATTCTCTATGCCCCTTCATGTAAAAGTGATATAACGCGCCTTTCCTTTGTCACAGGTCCTAATACGACTTGACTGCTATATCTGACTCCCTGCTATGCAGCTTTACCCAGTCTACTCGCATGGAGTCGAGAAGAACACGACTGCGGGAAAACACGCTGTATTGAGGAATATCAGTTCGACAAATGAATGAAATTCTTGTAAATATATGGCTAGAAATATTGGTCAAATTTGGTCATTTGCTCGCTGAACCACTGTCCGCTTATTTAGGCCACCTCACGACCCAGTGGCCAAGTGGGGCCACTTCCATAGCCGTTGCGCTCTGATTAGTTCCTCGGGCTAGTGCGACACCCATGCTCACTTCCTCGCCTCCTCCCAGTTAGTCGGACGTGCCCCTCAGTGCATTGTTGATGACTGATTTCGTCAGCCGTCACCGCAGGCCTGGCGTGTTTGCAATGATGACTGATTTCATCAGCCGTCACCGATGATCTGATTAGATTGTTTTGATAAATTCGTCTCCTAACAAAAAGATTCTTTCAGAACTTGGACGGACTTCAGAGAACGTACTGGTGAGTTCAGGTAAGATGTATTTTATCGATGCTAACCCTTTAGGTACAAACGTTCTTCTCCGAGGAACAAGTGATTTGTGTGTGATTTTATTTCTCGTCGAAATGTAACTTCTTGCATTTCACCTGATTACCTCAACGAACGTGTACTTTCACGCACAAAGAATATCTGTTTCGATTTTCCGTACTCATCTTAAAAACTAGTTCATGGTTTAGCAATATGTGGTCCATTTGGCTCAACACTTGCGGATACATTTTTAAGGATGACTGAAATGCAACTATCCAGAGAGATGGATTGTGTCAGTCTCCATAAGTGATATGTAGATAAAATCTTGATTTTTATCGCTAATATTCATAATATTTCACCAATAGAACCTTTTAATTCTGTCCATCTTAATTTTTTCGTTTTTCGTGAAGAAGAAGATAACAGTAAAACAGTAATTAGATATTGAGAGATGGATGAGTAGTGGAAATAAGGTCCTGTGCTTTGAGTCCTGTAGCCGTTTGCTGCCTTGTGTCTGCTAGGGCAAATACTACGGAAAATATGTTTCGCTTTATACACGTCATGGTTAACCTATGAGTTCATCAGAGCATAAAGAAAACATATGTTGGGATATGTCAACATTTCACTTACTCTCATCAGTCACAAACGTAAAACATGCAAGTTATATACATCATACAGGTAAGGACAGACAGGGATTAGACACGCATACGAGCACACCAAGTATTATGGCAACCCGATAGGTTGCTCAACCACTTTTGTGCACACAACGTCGGCTGGTAAGTTCAGATGAGCATCGCTTCATAAAAAGCTAATAGCTTCAGGTTTTGATTGCGCAACAGTATCTTGAATGAGTTTAATGGGTCAACTTGGCGACCGGTTGTCATGAGGTGTTCAGCAACCGATGACGTCGGGTTTCGAGCCGTCAGCACAACAAGTTGAGGCTGCTGCATCATCTGTTGTTTCAACCATTTCGGAATGTGTTCGGCGACTCGCTGAGATAGTTGTCGATCTGTTCTGCCTATGTAAACGTCACTGCAAATGCAAATGAATTGGTAAACAACATGGGAGACAGAAGAGTTTGGCAAGCTACATTCGCGATTGCGGAGAAATGGTCCTCTGATGGATTGATATAAGCGCAACTGTGCAGCCGCATACGTTCGAGCCAGAGCAGACTTTAATTTGTGCTATATGTCGTTGGCTAGATGGTCACCTTTGAATGGAATCAATAAGAAAACATCCTTCTTTTGAGCTGTCAGTATGGGCTCAGTGCTCTTCTTCACCGTATTATATGCCCTGATGAATTTGTCGGAGTATCCATTTGCTAGTAAGTTTGTCTCAGCAATTCATGCTCCATCTGCAGTGCATCAGGGGTACAAATACGCCCGGCTCTAAGAAACAGTGTTTTAACCGAACCCCGTTTGTACGCAGTAAGAGCAAAGCTGGAAACCTGAAGATATTGACCACTCCATGTCGCTTTGCGGTAAACTGAGCGCTGTAACGTGCCATCCGCACGTCTAGTAATGAGTACATCCAAAAACGATAAACTGTTGTTTGATTCAACATCGTGGGTGAAAGTTGAAAAACAGGTCAAAATGAATAACATCAGTAAAAAAATATAATATCATCAACGTACCGTTTGTACAATAACAATTCAGCTATATACTCCGGAACTTGTTGCTCAATCATTCCTAAGAAGATGTCTGCTAGTGTAGGACCTAACGGACTACCCATGTCGACACCGGCTATCTGTTTGTATGCAAGCCTGTTAACAGCGAAACAAATGTTTTCTGTGCACAACAAAATAAGTTATTTGAAGTATTCATGTGGAACACCTTTGTCACAGTTCCGAATCCAGATATCACATAAAAAATCTACTTTCTCACAAAGGGAAACATTTGTAAAAAGAGAATCAACATTCATGAGATACATTATTTGGGTAGTGACATTAGTGTTTTATAAGATTTCAGCTAATTTAAAGGAGTCCTTCAGTCAGTGAGCAGATAAAACTTCACGAATGGGATCCAAAACGTCCACTAGCCAACGAGCAACTTTATGGTATGCAAAATTGTTCATACACAACTTGGTGCGTAGAGCTGTACCATCTTTGTGTACTTTTGGAGCACCTCTCAAACGGGGTGTTTTCGTGCCAACTGGTTTCAGCTGTCTATATTGAGTTTCAGATATGTGTCCAGGTAACAAAATTGTCTGAAGTTGCCTTGCAACTTGTTTTTACAACAAGATATTGCTTTCTGCTGTCTGGCCCAGTTTAAACCCTCTCTGGTCTTCTAAAATGGTATTCATTTTCCCTAAATACTCGTCCTTGGTCATGAAGACAACACCAGAACCTTTATCCGGTTCAAAGAATACCAGATGTTGCATGTCCCTTAGTTCCTTCATAGCTCGATAGTTTTCCCGCTTTAGACAACACTGTTGGCAAATGGTCACCAACACATATTGCGATGTGTTAACCTATCGGATTGTCATGGTCGTGATTACATAACAGTTGGTGTTCCCGTAGGCGTGACTAGTCCCTGTTTGTCTTTATCTATATAATGTGTATAGCTGGCATGTTATACATTTGCGACTGATGAGAATAAATGAAATATCAGTATATATGTCTCCTTTCTGCTCTAATGAAATGGTTTGAAGGAATTCAGTGTTCCAAAATTTTAACCAACCAGTGGAAGACCTGTGAAAATTAGGAGCAGATGTCTCCTGCTACAGACAATTCACCACAACCTACCCAAGCTCGATTCTCACAGATGATTTCCTGATATGTAGCTAGAAGATTGCACAGTAAAACAGCAACGCGACAAAATGTTTCCGGCCAGCAGTTGCGCGATGTTTGTGAACAAGTTAAAGGAGAACTCGGTCGAATGTTTCTACGATGTCACACCCCATGGTGACTTAACTTAACCTGGCGCCTGTGCCTAACATATTCGTTACTAACAAAACGTGGTTTGCGGCGTCAATCCCATGTAAACAGAACTCTCTGTATACACGCAAAGAAGTGCTAGAAGAACAGCCAGTGAAAGTGAAAGTTTTCCAGCCATAATAGAGGCGAAAATAGACAAACAGCTGAAAACAAAGTTTATTTAATCGTTGAAGTAGCTGCCTGTAATGAAGATTTGGCGACAGTGGTATGTAGGACAAAAGATTGATGTCCACATAACTTGTTTTATCCATTTCCTTTTTGTAGATCGTTTTTCTCAATAGCGTAGAACTGAATGCGACAAACATTAATTTCGACAGCACACTAAAGCATGATGTGGTGGTTGTCACTAAACATTTTTCTCATTGTTGTTGTTTTATTACATCATTGACAATAAGGTGTGCAATTGCGTTCGAGAGACAAATACCGGATTAGTTCAGTTCACGATGTTACTACTACTGCATTTAAACTAGCTTTGGAGTCCAGCTAAGTCAATTACTTCATTCCTGTATTTTTGGGACCAACAAACATAATAACGCTTACTTGTCAAAGTTTTATCCCAAGTAGCTAATCCTCTCCTACTTCTTGCTGATGAGCCCGTGTTTATCTGTAATCTTAGTTTCACTTGCGATCAACCGCTTGGCTATACTGTGTCTTGTTGCAATTGGTCGTTTTTCGCGTAAATAGTTTGTCTTCGACCTTGTAAATTCGGTAGTCTCAATATCGAGATTGATATTTGCCTTCTTTTAGTTCTCTAATGTTTTTTTGATTCAACACCGTATTGGTGACAAACTCATCGTCTGGTTTTTATGGATCGATATCGATCACCCTGTGGTCTGCGAACCCAATAGACATTTGCTGAATTACGGACGCGAATAGTCAAGTTCCAGCATGTTGAAAGACCTTGAGGACAGATTGAGCATAGCTCGAGGAGATCGTGAGCTTTCCGGATTAACACTAATTACCCCGACACTAATTTATTCTTCGTTTCACACACTCCGTGTTTTTGGGCCAGACAGCAATCGATAACTAATGGCACCAACAACCAAAATTCACGCATGCTCACACTGTGCATGGTGACTTTAATCGCACCAAATGTTACTGGTATAGCGACCTTATTTGTTTATTACTAACTGCGTTAGGGCTGCGATTGCCATTTGTACTCTTTTTGTTTTCAACTTTTGTATATGATTAAACATTTGTTTGAACGTACGGCCCCACTTCGTGCTCGCTTGTCGTTTCGCTCTGTTGCCGTTTTGTCTTTTTATTCGTTCGCTCTCGCGTTGACCTCTAAGGTCGACAATATACTCCTTGTTTACTGGTTGCGTTATTCTCAACGGGTCGTCATTCGTTTGCTTGATCATACACTACAAGAATCACCACCGTCTTTGCAAAACGAGAAAAGGCTGCCTTTATATATATTTATGTATATATGACGAGAGGTTACACATTCTTCAAAATCGTCGCCATGATAATCATCATTACTATTATCATCAGAGATAGCAATACATCTGTGTTTTAACGCTGGTGCCTAAGTGATAACTTTTCCCGGTACCATAAGCTCAGGAAAGGATCACGTATGCTTTCTTCTTCAAAAGTGACTCCTACCAATCTGACATATATATATATATATATGTATAACATAACGAGGGGACCAACCGCGCTGCAGCCGAAGAGCAACCAAGCTTGTCTTTTCTTTCTTTCATACCATTAGTCTTACGCAATAGTCAGTACGGACTGTAGCGATCTTCGTCAAAATCATGCCGCTGCTGAGTTAGCCTAATTCCCTCAGCATCACTGCTGTCCGAAAGTGTTCCACTATCCCCTAATGAACATAGGACCACCTTCCATGTTCAGACTTGGGACTGACTGTAAACCGACTCACACATTTTCTTGAATAAAATTGAAAAGATCAGGTTTTAGTACTCCCTGTTTGAGCCAATGCTAACTTGAGTGACAAAGATATGATGCATGAATAAATCCTCGAATCAGATCTCTACATACCTGGTACACGTGTAGTGACCAGCGGTCGTGTGGCTTTTCTAAGGATCCCGGCTACAGCCATATCTTCTCGTTTGTCTATTCTGTACGCATGGTTCTGTATAGTCTGTTATAAAAAGCCTGATACGAACTCACAGTCACTTTCTTCAGTCGTACAACTAATTGCACGAATCATTTTTCACTCCATTCTATAGGGTCGTTTAACCCGGAACTTTTTAAATACTGTTTAATGCATGTTTCGCCTGGCGCGCTTTTGAGTGTTACCGAGTGGAATGGAACCCACCTCGCGCTTCTTTCCTTCTCTTGACTGCTGTCGTTTGTCTTAGACTAGGTTAGAGGTAACTGTTCATCGCATTTCCAAACATTACTGGAAATATGCGGTTTACTTCCAAACCTGTTGGGACTACATTTCGATTGTCCCTCAATAAATGCATTTCAAATTGTTAATGGACGAGGGCCTAGCGCACACTCACCTGTCCACTACACTGGGCTGTATTCAAACAACTTGAGGGGCTAGGAGGAGGTATGCCGAAGTACAAAATAAATGCGAGAGAGATTGAAATGAAACTGAGACTGCTGGAAGGAATTATCAAGGATAGGGTTGCGAGGCACGTTACTGGGGATAGTTTTCTTCTCCGTAGACCACTATGGGCTCGTGAGTCATAGTGTAGAGACACTCTTGGTTTGCCACGTATTCAACCTATCTTGTTA
>LUCH01000279.1:227993-256659 GCA_013368495.1 Paragonimus heterotremus | reverse complement strand
CTATATATATATATATATATATATATATATATATATATATATATATATATATATAGCAAGTGAGAACCTTATGGAATGGAAAACGCACTGCATTATGAGAACAGAAGGAAGGCATTGTGTAAGGTAAAATGGAAAGGATATAGAGGAAGAAAGATTAACATTTTCAGGGGTCGACAAGGTTTATCCGTCTTGAAGACATGTCAGCGAACTTCGCGATTGCTGACCTGTTGTTCCCCCCACGCGCCGTTAGTGCTTCGGAGACACCTATAGTCGAAAACGTATACTCTGTGAAGATCTCCCGCGTGGATGCGCCAGGTTTTGGAGCCGCACAATAGGACAGGTCTTACGATAGCTTTGTACACTCGGTGTTTCACAGAAAGACGGCGATCGTGCCAATGCTACAGATGGCGTAAGTTGGTAGACGATCTCCGAGCATCTGTCGTGCGATTTGTGATCTCATCAGACAGCCCACCAGCGCTTTTACAACTCTCAGGGTACATGAACTTTTCAACTACCACCAACTTCTTACCACCAAGGATGAGGGCAAATGCGGAGTTCTACCAATCTTGCAACAGGACCTTGCATCAATGTCTAACACTGATGCTGGCTAAAAATAGCTTATGTTCAGTGCACAGCTACAACAATCGCCTATTATTGTCTGACCATTGTGACGCTATCCCAAACCTGCCACCTAAACGAGATTCGGCCTCACCATGGCGACACACATGGGCATTCATATCTCTGGCCAGAACGACTATATCAGAGCCATGTGTCGACCGAAGGAGAGCGGCCAGATCCGAGTAAAGTGTGCCCTTGACGCCTACGTCACTACAGTCAGTAGAAGCGTAAGCAGACGCAACGAAAAGATTTCCGAAAGTCTTGCCTCTAGAGCTGGTCTTAATTGAACCTGCCGGACGGACGGCACAAAGTCTACTGTTAACAGGGATCCAGTCTATCATTGCGGCTGCAGCCGTCGTGCTGAGGACTATACATACTCTAGCCTGACCTGTAACGACGGAGGTGAAGTCACCCGAAGTACATAACCAGTATCGGGTAGAAAATGTGGGTGCTGTTATTTCCATACGTTGACTATTGTCCTGTATTCTAGTCTCTGAGATACAGCCGACATCGACATGCAATGAGTCTAACGTTCATGCAAGAGCGACCTGTTGACCTACTTGTTTTAGTGTATGAACGTTGAAGGCACCTATATTAATTCGCATTCTGGGCCTAAGCAAAGGACGAGGGAGGCCTGAAGCTGAATGGCAAGAGATGGAACTTACCGGCTCAGTGTTACTACGGTTAGCTACATCTGTTGTGGGACCTGTAGAGTAATTATCAGGAATGGAGGTCGGGAGTGGCCTAACAATTAAATTTGATAGGACAGTGGGGGAAGCGTCAGCAGTAGCATGTTTTCGCCTATCCACCTTACTGTATGCAGGAGATAAGGTGACCTGGTTTATACTGCGAGACGGCCGATGCAGTATGGAATTACTGGTGTTATGATTATTCATGGTTGTGTGTGGGCTGAGACACTGCCAGGGCGCCCAGACCTAGACAGGAGAACGATTATGGTTCTCAACCAAATCCGTTGGCTCAAAAGCCTATACCGCAAGGCAGCGGGTGGGTGGCAGTGTACCAGAACTGGTACATTTTTCGGAAAAACATGCCATCCTTCTTCCAACCCCCAGACTGGAGGACCAGGAGACTGGTTCGTTTGACCTCTACCTACTGGCCTGCCTGGTATGAGTGACTGTCGGTGTGGTGGCCACACCGTCCAGTTTAGCCCAATAGGTCATCGAGATGCACAAGCCCTCATACCACGTCAAGGTCCAGTCTTGTTGTGATGGTCGTACTCCACCATGTGGTATGTGGACTTAAAACCTAGATTTATTCGTCTGTATCATTTTAGTGCACCACCGACCAGTAGGAGCATGGTAAATCCTACAGGAGCTCTTTTCTTCAACGAGCAGCCACACGAAGTGAATCCTAAAGGCTGAAACGGCTACTCTTTAAGTGTTCGATATTTTTGTCTGATGATGGTAAGTGCAATAATCAAAATGTGATTAGTGGATATATTTTTGGTTAAAAAGCACATGAACTCATCCGTTTCGCTGAATGAGGTCGACTAGGCCACACGATCTATTGTCAGATGGACGACAAAAGGGTTACATAATAGCTAAACATGTCAAAACCGAATAAAGTTGCGGAGATATGTTCGTGATTATTTAGTGGTGTTAATCTGCCACGTGTGTCATTCACACACTGTCACACCATCTCATGGTTTAACTTTCATTTAAGCCCTTTGTATGCCTATCAGCATCCAATATTAACACATTCTAGTTACATATATGTATATATCGAATGGATTTATTGTAATTGTATTTACCCGATAAGCGTAACGGAAAGCAGCTCTTTGCAATCCTGACTGTTTCCTGACTTTATGTTAGTTCCCTTGGCCACCGATGAATACGAATGCCATCTGTCCACGAACAAATCATTACCCTAGAGCACATGTAACCAGTGACTGTTGTCTTACTTGCGATCCGTCGACAGCCATGCTGTCTGAAGTGACAAACTAGGTACTGATTGCCTGTCTGTGCCACATCGGTGGATATTTGTTTTCTCACGTAGTTTGTGAGTTACGTCTGTATTTAGTGGCTATGATGTCTTATAAGCGCATGCATTTTTGTTTCATAAGATTGCATACGTCAAGCGGGTCGTCCAGAGTGTGTGGTGTACTGTTCATCAAAGCTCTAGTTCGGATACTATAGGTATCTTATGCTTGTATTGTTTGTTCTTCTTATAGGCAGTGTATGCGATAACCGTGTTTGTCCGCAGACATTTACAAACTATTGTTACCCCTATTTAGACCTCTGCACAACAGCGTGTTGTGGATTCGGGCAGTAGTGCGTTATATATGTATGAGATACACTGAGGTCATCAACAAATATGGCGGGCTGTTGAACAAGTGATTTCGGAGGTTAGCAAAATGCACATCATATCAGATGAAGAACGAATGTGAAGCTATGATCATGGAGCACTGCACCCTATGCATAGCTTTTATGCGATCGTTCAGAACAACAGTTGAGTATTCTCGGGACAGAAATGCGTGCCAGTCGTCCACGTAGTGTAGCAGGCGCAACCAACATCGGTTCTAATAAGATGTTCAACGCTGTGCTCGACTTCTTGACACATGATAAAGGAAATTATATGTACAGGTTTTTGAGTTTGGTGTCAAAATACTTTTGTGCTTATGTATGTGTTTATCACGTGCTTAGATTAATAAGAATTCTGCTAACATGTCCCCGACACACTGTAGCCTCTTTAAACTTGAATGCAATCCGTTGCACCATCTCGCCACAGTGTTAGTTCGAATGCTCTCGTGGTTGACCAGCAGCGACTCAAACAAAAATGGTGCATAGTTAGAACGAGTATCGTTGTGATATTTTATATCTTTGTTAGGAAATGGTAGGAGCTATATAATCAAAAAGGTACATTATTGTTCGAAGATACACGACCATTTATTACATTTGTGGTTGGAAATCGCTTGAAATTCTTTCATTGCTTTGAATAAGGATGAATGTACCACACGGTCTGTTGCTGGTTGATATCAGCTGAACTGTTTCCCAAGACGTCGAGCTCACCTGCGAGGTCGGCGTAACTAATCCGTAACCAGGTTGTACTGTGATGAAAGCCGCCGCTCATTGCAATATTAGCGAGGAATATTCTGTGCCACAAGAAAAAAGTAAAAGATTAATAATTAGAAAGGTTATTAGTGGTGTGGATAGAACGGACGCAGATACGCCATCGACTAAGGCACGCTGATCTGTAAAATATGGTTTTTACCCAGCAAGTAGAGTGAACATGTTGTCACCATTCTTACAACGGTTCTAACCAGCTTTGCTCAGTGGAACCGTCAGGGGTTTCCTGTTCATGATCACATCGTTACTTGACCAACTTATGGCCTCACAAAGCGGTTGGTGGTCTTGCTGTCTAACGTCGGGACGGTAAACGGTCCGCTGACATACGTAGAACGTGATCCAATAGTAGTCACGGCCCATGGTGTATGGACCACAGTTGACGGCTAACGTAACCGCGCATCGAGAAGAGGTTGCTTTCGAATGAAGTGGCTCGTTCACCCTCTTTTCATCTTTGGGTCTAATGGCGCTCATTGTCTTTGTACGAGGTTTCGGTTAGCGTGCCTCAGTCGTCGTCCTTTCGGAACCACGATGGACCAAACAACGTGCTTTTGAAGGTTCATCGACGCACAGCGTGGTTGATATGTACCCACGTTTGTGACGAGGACATCAGTTGACGTCAACGTTTCAGGTGGAAAAAGTTCATACTGGTGAGAAACAGAAAATGGTCTGAGCACAAACGCAGAAGTTCGTTTCCCTTCTCCGAAATAAAGCTGTCGAGTTCGAGCTGACCTCCTAAATGTGCTTCATATAACTGTATAGGATCGACTCGGACATTCAAGCATGTGGCTAAAAGCAAGATATCGGTCCTAGTTGCTAGTGGGGAAATGTAAAGTGTACACTGGTTGTATGCTAACTTTTGATTGCTTCTGAAGTACAATCCGTTAGAAAGTCCGCAAATGTACCAAACTGTGTTTATTTTGTAACTTGTTTACTCAGCTAGAACCTTTGAGTCTAATTGCTCCAAGCCGACTGTCAACTGGGTTCCAATCCGGCAGTGAGACTAAAGCCCTGATACTCAGACAATATTGACACCCCGTTTGTTTGGATACTGATGATTCAGTGTTGTAGCACGATAATTATGTTTAAGTCATGCCTTTCGACCTGTATGCTTTTACACAACCTGTGAGGCGCTACCACCTGAGTATAACTGCCTTTCGTTTGATTTTCTCTTCGGATTGTCTGGCACAATTGTGTTTCATAGGGCCGAAACCTTGGCCAAGGTAGCCCTCGGAATCAGCCCAGTGCACAAGTCTAACCGTCGAGCTAAGATAACGCAATAAGTCCGACTTTTGTTCGTTTGCAAACTTTATACACTCCCATGTTAATTGGTTAATTCGATGCGTCGCGACCAATCCACTTTTATGCTTGGGTTTGAACAGTTTGTATTTTAATTTTATCTTGGCCTCAACAATTGATACCTTATGTTGTGACTCGATCTACGGCCTACGAGCGCGTAAACGGAGATGAAATAACGGCCAATGAAACAGCGGATAACAGCACGACGGATAACGGTAATGGACGACAGAGTACGGAGTATACGCGGCCACTTAGTCTCTCCCCATCCGCCCGAGTCTACCGCATGAAAACAGGAAAAAGACTGGCCTCCAAACAGAGGTTCTTTATACCGCTTAGCCCGAAGACATGGTCACAAACCTGTTCGTATTTATAAGGTTTGCGACCAGCAGCCAAGCAAGGTAAAAAAGAATGAACCCGACAAAAGTCCAGATAGTTCAGTCATGACGCATAGCCAGGATGACAACATCAGTTGTCACGACGGCTGAGGACGATCGTGAAGACCGGAGAAGTACACGGTTATAGCAGTGGTGAAGGTCGCTGACAAGTGTACTTTGTTTGACTTCTTGTCCCACCATATTTTCGGAAAACTGGCGACTTCCCCGACGCCTTACTAGTGTGTTCATTTTTGTAAAACATTTGACTGATCAATTGTGAATAGGAAAGCAACAGTGTATGGTACATTTGTAGGTTGCGTTGACGTGCTTAGACGTTGGTCATAATTCACCGTATCGTTCGCGAGCAAACTCTGGTATACACAGACACAATCGAATGTATACAGCATGCTGATTGCTCACAGTACCCATCTGTGCCTTACCTGTTCCCGCATTGATTTCGGTATGTTCACTTGGTTGCCGGAATTTAACAACGTGTTTTCTCACCATTCATTTGAGTCCGTTTCGCGTTACGTTTGAAGTTGTACGGTTTGTTTGCGTTTTCAATACATCTGTCAGCCTGTTTGCACTGTGTTTTTGCCATACGCTACCCGCAGACTAGATTTTCTGCATTTATGTTTGTTGTCGTCAAACTTTTTGCATTACTCCTATAAGGTTCACCATCGTATCTCAACTGGCTGTACGCATTAAGTAGGAAAGTCGCGTTACATCCGCTAATATAACGTTCGTTTGGTTCCAGGGTCAACTCCGTAAGATAAATCTTGTGCTAAGTTTTATCTGAACAATGGTTTATTTTTTCAGACTTTTGAGCGAACATGCAGTTGATTGGAAATGTCCAGATTGGCGTGAATACAATCTTGATCATCCCAAACTCCAAAAACATGTAAAGGCGCTCGCTGCTAAAGGGTTGAAGGATCCCTGGATAAGGTACGTATCCCATATCATATGGGTCATCTATCTGTTTTGCTACTTTGCTCTACAAATTATTTACGAAACACGTTATGATTAACTTGTCTGAGTATTTGACAATCCATCACTTCTAGTATCAAGTGTGTTGTTTGTAGTGTTGGTAAACTATAATCTTTGATGCTGAACAAGATGCTAACCCGCTTCTCATTATGTCCAATGATTTTAGTCTTATTAAACCTGTTTTCTGCTGATGAAAACCATGTACTTGGAATTGCGACTGCATTTATCTTCACACTAGGATTTTCAACGATTTTTCAATACGTCCTGACAACGTGTGTGTGTGTGTATGTGTGTGTAGAACTCATTTTTGTCTTTGGTTTAACAGAAAACCGTACCCATTAAGCTACAGAGTTACCACGTGCGGATCTGATTACCAACCATCTGGAACACTGCTCTTCAGTCTAAGAAAGTTCCCGATTCTTGAAAACAGCCTTCTTACCTTAGAGTTATTTTGATTAAATTTTCATACAAATGGTATATGTAATAATGACAGAACGGTTACGAAGCTGATAGAAATCGCATTAAGCACGCGTTAAATGAATTGTCAGTTATGTATGATTTCAAATTTACTCCGGAGTCTCCCCTAAGTATGCCCAGTTGTAGAAATTAACCACAACAACAGTTATGCTAATGTGAACTACAGTCAAGAGACTTCCCGGCGTTGATATTGTAGTGGGTCTAAACACTACAAAATTCAGGTATGCACATGAGATTAAAAGGATGATAAAAATGGAAACGATTGACTCAAAATAGTTCGTCATAGTGCGTTGATCTACACTACACCGAATGCAGTATCCAATGGATGCAATCTGTCGTGTTGTTCCTAAGTAATCCTGGAGGCTACAACTAAAATAATTCCAATGAGAGATAAATAAAGAACTTCTGCCGCAATATCCGGTTGATTCCGTTAACTTCCAACTCTCCAAAAATTTGCTTACTAGCGGCACTGGACCCAGAAAGAACGCAAGGCTTGTGACCCGAGAAGTGACTGAGTTGTATTTATTGATTATTGATTAGTTCCATTAAGTCGGTTTAGACGTTGGCTGTATATGTGAAGTTGAGGAAAGTGAAAAAGGTGAATAACAATCAGAATTATGAAATAGAAAACAGTGTACAAAACGTTGCAATATCCCGATGTAACTGGCATGTCCGTTACGAAGCAAACGAATAAAGCATTATTTGATCTAGTACTAACTTCGATTTCCAAAAGATATTCCTGTATAAACGGGACTGTGTTACTACATCTAGTGCATCGAATTATCACTGTCGATATCGGCATGATATTCCCGAAAATTTCTAACCTCACCACAACGCTAATTTGTACTCAGCGGCATAGTTTTGACAATATTCTTTCACGCGATCACACCGGAAAGGTTTTGCATAGCTTTGCAACAGCTAAAGGCGAATGTGTTAGAATTTTACTTCGTGTGATACACATGGACATAATGTAACTGCAGTTGTTCGCCGGTAATAGTGTAAATTAAGAAGTTCTACTTTGTAAAATCCTGTGTCTTAGACGAATTTTAGGGAGACCCTTCTGTCAATATCCCCCAAGGCATTCTGGTTGCACGAATTTGCCCGAACAGTTAGGTAAAACCATAAGACGGTCAGGTAACGACGTATTTGTTACTTGCGTTTACTCAAATAATTCTGTTGACTAACTTCGATGTGTGTTACTCTTCCAATTGAGGACGTTCTGTTTGCTTGGACTGTGTAGCGTTTTGTACACTATTTTCTGTTTCATAATTCTTATTGTTATTCACACTTTTTACTTTCCCCAACTTCACGTATACAGCCGATGCTTAAACCGACTTAATGGAACTAATCAATGAACGATAAATACAAATCATTCAGTTCTCGGATCACGAGCCTTGCGTTCTCTCTGCGTCCAGTGTCGTTAATAGACAGATTTTTGGAGAGTTGGAAGTTAACGGAATCAACCGACCATTGCGGCAGAATTCCTTTATTTATCTCTCATCGGAATTATCTATAGGTCGTCCAAGCAATCTCATCTCTGGCGCTATTTTTCTTTCCTGTGGTGGTCTATTCAATCTAACGGACTTTGACTTATCAATGAGTCGTTCCTATGTTACCGGTGCATCTTCCGTTTGATTTGTACACTTACCTTTTGAGCCTATCCGTTACCGTTATAACTCTCCTTTGGCACTACCATATGCTGGTCATTTTTATCAGTTGATTGATTAGTCCACTACAACTGCCATCTGACATGGTACCATGTCGTAGTCATTGACCTGCCTGCACCCGCACTGTTGTTTGTTCTCCTGCTTCCTCATATCTTTTCTGGGTTTTGTTTCCTTTTTCTTTTGACAGAACTCTAACATAATCCTCATCACTTTTGTGGTGAACACCCGCTTGAGTCACGGCACTATCTGGTTAGGCTTACAATCATTCGTTTGTGCATGCATAATGTGTGACAACCAGTCTATTTCTAGAAACTTTTGGACAAAACGGCACGGTCTGATGAAACTAGTACGGCCGCCGTTGCCAGGTATGTCAGGGGGAATCGAACGAACTATAGTCTGGTAGCTCTCTAGGTTTGGGTTTCGATTACAGTTGAACAGTTATCTGAGAGAAAGGGCTGTAGTTCTAAACTTGGGTCACCAACCTTCTGGTTTGTATCACAGACCTTTGAGGTCAACCGCTTAGATATGAACCTGTTGGCATTTCCCCTTCTTACTTCAAACATATCGTTTCAACGGAAGCTCGGTCCCATTTTACATTGGCTGTCGCGCAATGTGAGCCGGGGTTGCCCTGTTTACTGTAACTATCAGGATGGAAAGGCGACAATGTACCACCGCTAATTCTACCCATAGCCAGCTTGGTTATTAGTCCTTTCGGTATCCTGATTTCTGTTACTTCTTACCAGAATCTCAGGTTGACAGCTGGATTTGCTGATTTTGTGCTGTCTCACTGTGTGCTGTTCCACATAGTAACTAACCTTTCCACTTTCTGTACTCACTGATGCACTACATAAACCCAGAGTACCAGTGCTTATAGACATTTGTTACTTTTAATGGAATTATGGAAATAATCCGTGGATTATGCAGATTAACTTGTCCAGGCAAGCTTGCATTGATATGCCTGTTTTGAGTAAATACCACGTCCTAAAATCCTTTCAGCTTAAAACTGTGTTGCTTGTCTCATACGTCATCCACTTATACACTCACTACTATTAATTGTTCACACAGTCACTCCTTGTAAAATTCGTCGTGGTATCTTTGGCTCGGGTTCGTGCGTTTTCAAGTAATTACAGACTACTTAGTAACATTAAGAAATTAAGGCTAAATTTGAGGTCGTTCAGTAATAACGATGCTGTCTTCTGGATGTGAGATTTCATTGCCAAATTAATCCGAATCAGGATAGTGTCGTAAACCCTCCTAAACGATATGATGGTTCGTCCTTGTTATCGTAATGCGCTTGGCAGAATTCGGACTCTCCTCCCGGTAACAATTAACACGAAAATCTCGGTCCCAAATAGTATCACAACTGTCCCGTGATTTTGCTCCCAAGGCAAGCCAAAAAACGCGTACAAAAAAGAGCTTTGTTCCGCCCCAAAACGTGTGCGACAAAGGCGACAAGGACAAAGTACTTATATGGTGCGCAGTGGCCATGAGAACATCCTCGAATCATAAAAAGAGAAGGACATTTACCGAAAAAAATAGTTAGTGTCACTAATGCGCACAGCGGAATAAAAAATCAGACGGGTACAAACTAGTCGCTCTGAGCAGGTCCGCTAACTAGGACAAAGTCAATCGTTTTTCTCTCTCAAGGACGGAGGCGGTTTTTTGATGAAAAGAAATGAACGTCCTAACAGATAGACCTATTAACTCTTACTGCCCATCTGCACTTGTCGTTTGACAATTGTTCCCGGGTTGTATCTGATAAAATTACATAGGATCAGCTGAAGCGCTAAAGAAAAAAGACCTTTTCTTCTTTATTTTTGGCTTTCCTAGGTTGTGTATTTCTTCAAAAAACGGCTTCAATGACTCGCAAAACTTGCTGTTTGTTCACCCACACCCGAGGTTGGACAAGAGTGGCAAGTAGCGTTCGATTGCGAATACTGGGAACAATCGTTGATACACTTAATGCGATTTAAGTTTTTCGGGATGGTGCTTTAGGGAAAAAAATGTGCTGTTAGATAGAGCAAACAGTTCGTTTTTCTATCTTCAGTCTTTTCGCTACAAATACATCCTCCTTTAAGTGAATTGACTCTCGCAAGATCTTATGTTTTTCCCCTATGCTTGCGCTTATATGTATGTGGAGGTTGAACTGCCGGAAACTTGGAACTGTTTGACTTATATATATATGCATATAGCAAATTTACTGCCAGCCGTGGGTTACCGACCCTGTTGCCGTTAAGATATCTTTGTAAGAATTGCCAACTATGAGTAGACTTTACCAAAGTCTGGAATGGATCCTCCAAGGTCGTCTGGTTTTGCGTTGAACATTTTCCCCACGTTTCCTGCTGTCTCCTTTAAATAGGACGCATCGGAATGATATTCTGGTATAGGTCCACCCATGGTACGCAAGTCTTTGCTCTGGGACCTGTTTTCAAGGTGTTGCACTCTCTTATGGGTTTGTGCTCTCACTGGCAAGCTAATCCGGACTGGGATGCCTCCAACCATACATGTGCTCATGTATATCGGTTATCGGAGTTCACGTGGCTTAATGGTTGAAAACGTTTATGGCGCATATTTTGCTTATTTTCCCTTATTCCGTTTTCTTTTATTCGCTTTTCAGAAATTATGCATGGCAATTTTCCCCGAAAGTCTACCAAACCCCCTGGCAGTTCATGAAGAGCACCATATTTGCTCGCCTTCCCCATGGACTGGCCTTGGCGGTGTTAATTACGGCTGGTGTTAAAGGCTATGGACTGTTGAAGCACGAGCAATCTACCAACAGCCTTGTACATGAATAATTTATGTTTTTTCCAACATTAGCTAGTTTGATAGTTTGCAGCTTGCTTTCTCAAAAAATAGAATTTATCTTTTTCGGTACTGTGTTCCATTCTTCTTTGTGGTTACATCCAAATGTTATCTTGATGTTCTAATGTTTTCATGGTTAAAATTTTGTTTGATAAGGCATTACTGTTGTTACGTGATGAGATGCTGTGGGCTATAGATAAATAACTACAGCCTAAAACTAACTACTTGCAACAAAAGAAGAGTACACAGTTGAGTAGTAAGGTGTATAACACGAAAAGCATAAGCAGGAAAATGATTAGAACATAGACAAGCCAGGAGACTCACGTACAGTACAAAATAATGTCCAAGTGGATAGCGGTGTGGATAGCAATATCCAGGTGTATGCTGTGTGTTGGCAGTGTTGCAGAGACAGGATCTCGTGGATGTGGTGTGGATTTGTACAGTTGTGGTGTAGCTCACATCCTCGTGTCCGTTGGTTTCGTTCATCGTCCGAGATGTGCCATCAAAAATTGTGTTGTTTATCTGCGTGTTGGGTCGCTTTCATGTGTATGCGTCGCATGCTCGTAAGTTAACGCCCGTCGATTTGGCTCAGTCGATGCGCGCGTGTGTGCTTGCATGTGGTCGTGACATTCGCAGTGTTGAGGGAAAATGGCCGAATCTCGCGCTGGCCTGTGGAATGCACGATATGTCTGTGTTCTTGAGAATAGGCCAGGGATATGTGTGTGGGCGATACGGTTAACGTGTGGTCTCCTGACCAGATGTGGAGCGAATGGATGCGGACTTGGTGCAGGGTACTGAACCGTTACACTATGCATACTGTTGCAGGAACTAGGGCTAACGTTGTGACTCCACGTTTATACCTTCAGTTTAAATGTGCTCACCTCATGGTTTATCATTGTGGATAATGTCCTCTCATCCTGAACATATGGTAGCTGCACTCGCAAGGGTGCATGTTTGAACCTCGGCTGTCTCCAATATTTGTGTTTATTTCGGAACAGTCTGACACCATTCCGCCTGCACTTAGTCTAATATGACTCGGTATACAACGTTTTATTTGTTTAAATCTGATAACTTCTATAATGAAAATCGAATAACCCAATCAGCATTCCGAACCAAAATGCAAAGGACAATCTCACAACTGACCAGTCTAACCTCCAGTTTTCGCAGACCGACACCAGGTAATGCGATCAATTGTTTATGTAACGTTGCAACAGTAACTTGACTGACCCAGTGCTGTCGGACTAGTCAGTTGTCAACATGTCCTTTTGCGTTGTCATCATGATTCACCTCAGTGTGTCAATTTGATACTTGTGTCGACCAACGGATAACAAATCTGACACTTTGTGGTTACCTTTAAGTATCATGAGAAATTTTCCACCAGCGTTGTTCACATCACAGACATTATGCTAACTATTTGTTTTTAAATTAAATATACAGTTTTCCTTTGACAAGGTATACGTGTTTCATCCAGTAACGGTTAATTTGGCAATAATTACATAAAAATGAGCCTTTTGAAATAACGAACGACAAGAGATAAATTACTCGTTCCTTGGTGACAGTGGTCGAACAGACCACTTTCTTTGTATGCAAAAGCGGAGACTCATTTATCCTTGCTTTGAAACCGACTATTTTATTTTGCGTCATGTTTCATCCTGTTTCACATTTACTTATGCCTTGTCGATATGTTGACTTGTATCTGGAGTCCGACTTTTTCCAGCCCAACTTTCATTACTTTACCACCCTGATCCCAAACTTTCGGCACGCCACCTTTTTCTAGTATTTCTTGAGACTTTCACTCCCTGAAACTAGCCTATGGTACGGTCACATTGTCACATTTTTATCAACATGATACATTTGCCACTGTCAAGCATGTTATCTTCTCCCCTTATTCACCTGCCACAAATGGATTGTATCATTTTTGTCGTAGTGGTTGATGAGAATCGAATAAACCGTTTTTACACAACACGTACTGTGGTCTTACTCATTTTTCAGAAGTTATGGTAGTTGAGTAGTTTTTTTTTGTCCTTAATTTTCCGCTATATTACCGGAACATTTCCTGCTTTAGTTTCATTCTCATAAGTATCCGGTAGTCTATGGTCATGGGCATAAATATTCCTGTTGAAAAAGTCGGCTTTTCACAGTCATACCCTCCATGTAGTAGGTTCAGTACACCAAAATGAATCATCTTGCAAGTTCATAATATTTGAGCCTAGACTCTATGTTCAGCTGACTGCCTGCGATGGGAAAATTACAATCGACAAGTCGTCTGTTCAGGTGCACTTTAGATAACAGCTCTGTTATTCGTTTTCCCCACTTCGCTAGCGAAATGACAGTAAGCATCAGACTGCGTGTACTACCCATGTTGATCCTATGGATTTATATGCTTATTGAACCTTTGATGACGGGACGGATATTTTTGGTACGTAGTGTTGGCACCTACTTTAAACGACTTTGGGAATCCCAATTTCTCCTTGATAGTTCCTCATATACATCGGTGCATCCGCCTACAGGTGCATTTGTGAACAGCAATTGTACATTGGTTACCGTCTCCGCTGGGCCGGAAGGTTCGGAACTGTGTTTCAAAATGAACTGAGTAGCCTTCTTGCATGCGTTTCAGGAGTCTTACAAATCAATTTGTTATCTTGTATTAAAGTGAGTTGGACGTAGACAATGTAAGTGAAGCGGACATTCGGGCTTGTGTAACTTTAGACACACGTTTACTTTGATAATCTTAATTTCAATCAACTTCTGATTTGAGGGCTTCACCATCGATGAGCCTTTCGTCGAATACTATCTGCAAATCGTGCGAACAGAGATTTCTGTCTCCCTTATTTTAATACAATGTTGCTCGTTTTCTGTAGATCTGTTAGGGGGTGCCTCTCCTAACGAAACAGCCAGGGCGCATCACGCCACATCGATCGGCCGTCCCAGCTCGGATGGTATGGTCGTGGGTGGTGGCATGGTTCGACTGAGCCAATCACATTGCAGGTGTGCGGTCGTACGCCTGTGTGCCATCTGGACTGTTTTCTTGCGTTCCATTCCGATGCTCCCTCTAACATGATTTTCTCTGACGCCCTGAATGCCACGTATATCCGTTTCATTTGGTTTGCTCTGTGTCTGTCGGCCATTTGTGGTGATCGTTTCGTCCTGTAAATTTAGAGCCTCGAATTTTGTCCCGCTCTTCCAACAAACAGTGTTGCCGCGTGTCTTCTCATTTCTGGATTTTGGGTCAAGCGACTGAGTGCGTAAACACGGCGATGATCCAATATGATTTACTAATGCTTCTTAAACTTGAGGTTGCTGTTTGCCTAGTTATTACGACCAAAGGCAAGACAAGCGAAGTCACTTATCTGAGCCACCCATCTTTTGTTATGCTTTGGATCGAGCTCACCAACATTTTCAATTGGTGGGTTTCATTGCACGTTGTAAACACTTCAGCGAAGCACTGCGAGTAATCGTTTCTATGGAAAAAAGCACGTGAACCTCATTTTTATATCTTCAAATAGTGAGCGGTATATTTTCAGGAATAAAAATGAAATCTGTGAGTTGGATGAGATGCTATATTTAATCTATGTGACGAGTAACCGTGTTTAATTTCATGTTGTACTTGTGTCTTGTACCGACTACACAAATGGTTGACTCGGTGTTCACGTGCGCTGAGCTCAAACCTCTTAGTGTTGTGAGCCAATAACACGGATAGCGTAAGGGTTGTTTAGTCAGGAAAGCAACACGTGTTATGCGTTTAAACATGACAGCAAACGAAAACACATCTGCATACGGTACTGGGCTCAGAACGTCATGGTTGCCACAGACGTCAACGTTCAGTTCCTTTACGTTCCCTTACATACCAAGAACCACTTCATGCGATGCTGCACTCCGATGTTTCTTGTATTTTTCGTGCGGCTACTTCGATGTCAAAATGTATGTTATGACGCCCACCAATGAATAGCATTGGTGTGAGTAGTATAGTACGGCCGCTCCTCCTCACTACATTAGTTTTACTCACAACGGTAGAGAGCGGACATTGAGGGCTGGTCACGCTTATGGTCAAGGCACTGATTACAGATCCCGATAATACTGTGACATACGATATCGAAGGACTATGGTTGGTCGTATGCAGGCGGTAAAGTGATAGGGAATAAAAATACGAACACACCACCAAGAAGCGAGGAATGTCTCACTATTCAGAACAACACGGCAAATCCTAATGCCAGATTGGGAAGGAGATTACTTCACAGTCCAAACGTTCAGGAAAGAATATTTTAATGTTAATTTTTTGGAACGAAGTGGTGGAGGAACGGGATCCGAAACGATACGGAAACCAGCCTGTGGCATAGACATCCAAGAAACAAAACGTCATTTTTACCCTGGATGGACGTGAATTTTTCATTAGTGTTCTAAATATTGAGTGTTTGTACCAGACCAGTGGAAGGGGCAGTACTACTTCTTTATTTCACAATCTATCACTGAATTGTGGCTTCGGGTTGTTGGATGGATTTCAGGTGCTCATCAGACAATTTTACTCGGTGGTTCAACGTGACCCATACCATTCTTCAAAATGTTTGTCCACGCTGGCAAGTTATTCCGAATCCGCACGAAAATTGCTTCAACTTTGAAAGCTGCTCCGACGCAAAAGATATAAACGTAATTTACATTCTCCTCTGTACTGGTTTTACATCATTCTATCCGGCTAGAGATTATTAGCTGTGATGTGTCACCTTCACCTGTCGATTCAGCTTGTGCGCGGGAATACAACTGAAAATCTCTTGCTTTGTTCATAACATGTTGAACTGCATTCGTTCCTTTGCTTGTGCTTCGATAAACAGGGGGCTTTTTTGCACAAGACTGATAGTTTTGTACAATCTTCACTTTCCTGCACACAACCCTCACTGCTTCCATGACATACTGGTGAACCCACCGTCTGCGAACGTCCCTGCGCTTCTGACCAGCGTGTGATCGAATTCGTTTCCATCTTTGTTAAAGCCTCACCGTTAAATCTGCTTTACTCGTTCAAAGTACCCATTCATGTAATAAGTGCAACAAAGTACGGATCAAGACAAGTTTTTGATCATGCTAATTACAACAGAATAAATTGAAAACGGTAACCAGGGTTACTGTCCTCGGTTACTTTGTTCATGTTTATTGTGTTTTAACTAGCCGAATGATCATACACGGAAAATTAGTCATTCTATACTTTGTTGCTCTAGCTATATTTCTCTTAAAAAGACTTATGAGAAAACAAGTACATTATACTAATTCAGGTATTTTTCGAACGCTATATTTTCTTGACTTGGGAATGACTTCCCCCTATTTGATATCGTTGGGCTCACGTAATTTCTATCCCCCGAAGTCCCACAATTTACAATTGCGGAATAAGACACACGCACAAAATTCGTGCTACTTCAGTCTGTGCTCAAAGGTTAACTCATCCACTGATCAATTTAATCCGGGCCTGCCTTGGACTTAAGGCTCTTTCCTAATCCATTGATTGACCATTCAACCCCCCACTTCAAAGTTGTTGAATATAGGAAAATCGATTCATGTTATCCTAAATTTGGTGCTAATGCGCCTATTTGAAGTGCATGCGTCAGTCACTTCGTGTTCTATCTGTTATGCTTGAATCGAATGTAGTTTCATTTTGCTGTCCTGTTGTTGGATTTGTTGTACGCTAGTTATTGTCTTTACAGTGTTCCTCACAGTCAGATGTTTGATCCTAATGAGGAACTAATACGAGTGCGGCTAATGGCTTTGCTTCATTACCGCTGGATGCCGCTGATCGCTTTGGGTATCATGATTAATCTCTAGTTATTGTTGGTAATGGCTTCGTTCTCAAAGTTGACTGCTCATCAAAAGCAATGTGGAGGCCTTTAATGCTTTAAGTGAAACTGTATACACCCAGGATCCTCGGGTGTAGCGCTTTTTGGAGTTTTCCCATAAATCATGCAGCCCATATACTGTTGTTGTTGTTGTTGTTGTTGTTGTTGTTGTTGTTGTTGTTGTTGTTTTTCTTCTAACTGGGGGTATAAATAGAGCTGAACTAAAAGTTCATGTTACGTTTCCTGTCTGTTAGGTAAATTTCCAACATCCGCTGAGCTGTAGTAAATGTCGGTACAAAAGTGGTTACTCATGAGTAGCAACATTGTTTTTAACATTTTCTTCCCTCAATCTCGAATACCACTTGGAAATTATGATTCCCTAACGGAATCTGCATCCGTATGGCTGAGGTAAACCGTTCTCCCATTGAATAGATTCCCTGCAAAGAGGAATCAGCAAGCCTGCTTGTAATTGGCATCCATTAATCAGTTATCCAAAAAATCCACACAAGGTCGTTTCATCCATCTTCTCCATCCGTAGTTTTGTGAGGTTTTTGACGGTTTCTATACTGTGCGCATAACGTCCTAAAGAGAACTGTACGAAGACGCTCAAACGTCTTCAACTGTCTTCATGGTCTCCTTGAATTTCTGATACGAACTAAGTAATGGTAGATTATGAGAGTAAACTCATAGTCAAAGGAAACTCTCTGCTGTGAAATAGGAAAATTTCTACAGATACAGTGAAAAGCAGGTGGCTGTTTGTTGACAGCGTTCGAGAGTTTGAAGATCACCAGGAAGTGGAAAGAGTGAAAGGACCAAGAATCCTCACAGTTCGACTGTTTTTGGAAAGGGCGTTAAAGAGTGGGGTTTAATGGGACAACATGGTAGCGTTACCGCTTAGTGATTTTTTTCTTATGACCCATCAAAGGTACTCATGTCTGGTTAACCTTGATCTGGATAAGCGTATAGAAAAATCTGTGAATACTTAACAGAGTGATCCTTTTCACCAACACAGGTATTCTTCATTCAACTGCGGTTCACATTTTAATGCATTTCAGCTGGAACCATGCGTGTGGGTTCGATATTTATGAGTCTATCAAAAGTGATCGAAAGTTACCCAATTATGCATCGTAAATCTGCGTCTTTCCTCCAGTTGACCGTATTGTTGACGTGATATGAAAATGGCGTAGTCAGACATGTGTAGATTGGCTTTTTTATGAACCATATGATCAGAATATAGAACGCCGACGTCAGAATCGGTTTTATGTACATACTTCATTTTCAAGAGTTTCGTCAGGAGTTATTTACCGACTTAGCCTTTTTTTTGCATTTTTTAACCGTGTCTGTTTTTCACGATATCGAAGGATGAGAGGTTTTTTGTACAGGGCTACGGGTTACAAAATTGTCATATCTTATCTGATTAACCAACCAAAGCCTCTTATGACCAGGCATTTGAACAGATTCAAGAAAACCGTCAACAGATTTGTAGAAAATTCTGTTTCATGCGAATAAAATCCCTTTTTTTTGTTGTTTCAATTATATTGGTATATGCTCGTCGGCTGAAGGGATCATAGAAATTGGGTGCATCTGCACAATGAGTGTAGAAAATGCTTAGTTATACATCATATTGAACTTGTCTGACAGATGTTCATAATCCCACCTGTTGAAACAAATACACATTTCATACCTAGTATCTTGATATTATGCTTCAGTGTCTGTATTCATACGTGGCTCTCCTTAAAATAGCATGCCAAGCTAAAAAGCTAATCGAGATGTTGTAAGAATAGTAGAGGCCGTAAAAATATTGCGCGCGTTGTTCGAACACTACGGTTAAGAACAAGGTACATGATGCTGTGAGAACCGATAACAAAATCGTTTAAATATTCGCATCTCTCCTACCTAACAGAGTCGTCCTTTTGCATGAAGTCAATCATATACTGTTAACACCGAATTTGGCTTTTATTAAACGTAGGTAAACTTGACCTTTGTGGCAGTACTGCGACCTTTGTCGCCTATCGCTTGCACACTGAATCGTTCAATGTGACGGACAAAATTAGCACGTTCTCTTATATGGTGTTTCATAGCCTACTTATTCCGGAGTACACATACGCCGTTCCTGCCGACTCAGCAACGCCTCATATTGGATCCGCAACAGCTGCTTCACTGTCGCATTCACTGTGTTGTAGACGTTCTCATTAATATTCAGCATGAATGAACAAGGTACTAGTCACAATAGCTGTCCTTTTTGATAAGCATCTTCAGAAAAGGTGCTCTCCGAATCAGTATGACAAGGGACATTATCACAAACCGTTACTATCGCTGACAAAGCTGCATCGGCCTGCAATTTATATGTCAGAGCGCAGAACCATTATCTATAGTCATTACTGTTGTAGACACTTTTTGCTATAGACAGGTTGTAGTGGCGATTTTGTTCTGACTCCAGTCAAATGTAAGTTTCGGCCTCTACTGTTGGTTGTGGACATATATGCTTTCATTCCTTTCGGAAAGCCGATCGTTTGAATAAAGTCTTTGAACTTACATAGCCCTGCAACAATAGATGAGCAAGATATCGTCTTACCACCTGGCCCTGATTGGTGTTCATGCTGATGGGAATTCAGTAAACCTCCTACACAGTAATGGACTGCCTATTCAAATACCGGCTGATTGTAGTCATCGATACTTCCATCTCAAACTCCGCTTCCGCGCCCATTTTCAGGAGTGCGAGTATCACTTTCGGGTTTATGGAGATCCATTCCAGTAGACTGTAGATTTCCGACTCATTGAAAACTTCACTTCTGTCTTTTGTTGGACTGCAATTCCTAACTGATATACTCGAAACAGAATCACTTATACACGGTTCTGCAATTGGCTTCAATTGGGCAAACTACCATGCACCAATCACGACCTCTTTCGAAAACTCTAGTAACGCCATTGTGTGTATCGGGTATGGCGTGGCTGTACTTGACTCTCACCCATGACTAGTTTGTGAATAGCAAAACTGGTTTACTGAACTTCATGACTATTTATCTGTTCTAGACAATGGGGCGATCGACAGTGCTCTTTGGTTCGTGCTCCTCATCATCTATAAGCTGGAATTGCTACCCCAGCTGGACTACACGACGGCTTTGGCAATGGATGTATCCACTCAGACAGCAGCCTATCGTCATTGCTAGCGCATGTCGTCACAATCACAAAAACCGTAAAAGTCGATTACGTACTGTAACCTGAAAATATAATGGAGTAATACTATTGTCTCAGAAGGAAAGAATTTTAATCTAGAAGAGACCCATCCGAGATAAATCGGAACTTCGGCTGGATTGGAACCAACATGTCCAGACGCGGCAATTGGGTCTCCTTTAATTTATTGACTATATAGTTTCAATGCTTATTGGTGGAACTGAAAAATTTCAGCATGAACTTATTAAGAAGAGCTGCTTGGGCATTCAGTTGCCTGGTTCATTTAGTGGATTCCTTATGACACGGTGGAGTGGGTGGCAACTAAGTTTAAGTATGAAAGTTCTGAACTTTCGGGGGGTGGTTTCGCACCTCAGCTGATAGGGTACTTACTGCGTATGGGCATGCTTTTTCTGCCACTGTTTCGAATCCAGATTTTTTGCAGTTCACAGTTAACAATAAATTTCGTTTATATCTAAAGGGGAAATCAGTATTGAATATGATAAAGTTTGTACCTATTTTAACTACGTTTAATTTATTTGTTCGAGTGAATAAAATCAAATATCTTACTGGTTTTAATGAGTTTGTTGCAACCTTGTGGTTGAAAAAAAACGAAATCGGTAATAATCTCCCAGTTATTTTACTTTCATGTGGTAGGCATCGTCTGGACTGCTTTGTAGGTTGAATCAACTGGGGCTACAAAATCAAGGTAAGAGAACTTAAATATGACAACTTTTACCTTTGTTGTTTCGTTTCATTTCCTATGTAGTGCACTAGCAGACTGTACACTTCAGATGTTGATGTAAGAAACTTCACTTAAGTGTTTGTCTGTTGATGAAAATAGCCATAAAAATACACAGCTCTTTCCACGTAAGTTGGAGCTTGGTTTTGTGTCATTCACTGCTATGGTTTCTGCTTCGTGACTGTACTGCTCTATGCGGGTCAGATTATTTAGAACCTAAGTCATATGCGAGAAGTATAGATTTTCAGCCCAATATGTGATTTTTTTAACACCGGTGCACTTTTCGTGTAGTGTTGTAAAAAAATTCATGGAGCTCACAACACAACTACTCAACTTTTTCCTATCCTGTGATGGATTGGCGAATGGCTTTTGACATATATTGTGCTCAGGAAGTTAATATTGTATGTCTGTTACAACAGTTAGGATGGTAGTTTCCATTGGGCGAACAATGAAGTATTCCGCTTCATCTAGTCCGTTTAACACATGACTAAGTAATACGAATAATTCAATTATCATTCACTGCACTCACGTGACTAGTCGAAGACAACGAGACGGGTGGCGTAATTAGCATTCCACCAAATTATGTTCAGACCAGATGGTTGTGATATTGTTTTTCTCTGCACATATTTCTAAACAGGTTTTTTCAGACGAAACTATTCCATGATAGTTGTATTATCGGATCAATGTTATCAGCAAACCAGTGTGAGGAAAGAAGGTTGATTGGAAATCGATCACGAACACGATGAAATTCTATGATTGGGCACAGCCAGAGTTTTTTTTAATCAGCATCGCATGCACCGCATCGGAAAAGTACCGGAACTGAGATCATAGCTACGCGTCAAACTAACATGATTTGAGGACAAAATTTGGTTACAACTTGCTTGGTCACATTGTTCGTTTCCCATGTGGTAGTTTCAAGACAAATGAACATTGCTCATCCTCTACTTTTCTAGCCGTTATACCCCTTTCCCTCGCCAACTAAAATCGGAAGGCCTTGTGTAATTGGGCTGCGCATGACGGGCACCTACTTTCATTCAGGTTTTGATGGACTCGTTTCTTAACTGACACTGTTGTACTTAATCTCAGATAGGAATTCGATTCTCTGAAGTATGTAATACTAATGATACGCAAACAAACTGAAACAGAAGTTCACCATTTCGGCAGTGTCTACTGACATCTATGAGATCTTAGGTTCACTATCCATACATTGTCAGGACTTTTACAACTGATATGTGTAAAGCTCACAGACTCTTCAGCCATGCTTGCATATGGTCAGAGTTTTGTAGCTCTAATTCGGTGTGTTTTTCTATTCATTTCCGCTGGAGTTCGTGTGATCAGTTTATACACTTTCTGGCTTGGCATTCCACGTGACATCAAAAACTATTTTGCCTTTGGAGATACTAACAATAAACTATGATGTAACTGTTTCGTACATGCTTATTCATTTCAAGTTTAAGCAGAACTCCATGCTGTCGGAACTATTCAGTTTAGGATTTCTGTTTGCATTGAGAAGTAAACTTTTCTCACTGGCAGCCGACTAGTTAAGCACACCCATTTTTTTGAACACCTGTAATTTACAAAATGATTTCACCCAAGGAGCGAAATGTAGTCTTCTCCGTGGGATCTTGTTTTCCAAACAGTCATGAACAGACACTTCGGAGCACATGAACTCTTGTGGCTAAATTACCTTCTGTTAGATCTGTTTATTTTTGTTCATGACAGTTTAATCGCAGCATTTGCGCTTAACACAGGCTTTCTATCTATTCTTTTCGAAAGGAAATGCTAAACTCGGGGTTCATTGATCTAGGACTATTCAATAGTGGATATATTTGCTGAAAAGGGATTTGAGCTCCAGTCAGATTTAGACAGTCGTGCTGACTAATACATCAGTAACTTTACGCTGTCAAATTGGCCTGTTCAAACGGTCAATCCATCCGAGTTGTAGGCGATGATCAGCTTGCTCAATCGCTCTTTTAACGTTGATCGACAACGCAATCATCAAGACTTTTCAGTCAGATCTAAGTTCTAGAAGTCATGTAACCTGCTTAATAATATATTAAGTACTAACTAGTTCCACAAAATTTGGTTGATTCAAATTGTACACTACCCACGTTTTATCTTAGCTGCCACGTTTTTGACCACCGAGCCAAACCATCTAGAAAGGAAACATTAGACCTGAGTTTTGTTCTAGTTAGAGCTAGTTGACAGCTAAACTTAAGTCTAGTGTCCATACTCGGAAGGGATTGGTTGGGTAGTCCAGCGGAATGAGAAGTTTGCAAATAATAGTGAATAATATTCAGTTCATTCCAGTTAAATCTTACTATATTTTCGAGTGAAATTCGGCTAATTTTTTGACCCACTACACACACTATCCACTTTGTGTACCAATCTTATTAATTCTCTAGGGCGCTTGCTACATAGGCAACACATTACTGCTGTTACCTGACAATCTTGCGATACAGCTGAACACCTGTTTTTTTGGAATGTGCAAAGTTTCGATGCGTTAAGCTGGCTAACCATTAAGGTCAACTGGACAGTCAGTGCGACCTACACTACAATCGAACTCCATATTTATTTCGCCGCATATTCGTAGTTCTCGAGTTTATCTGTGTCGATCTATTCGACCGATAACCAGCTATCGCTGTTACCTGAGGAGAACTTAAAAGATCTGATTTTTCATGTAGTCAACCGCAGTTATCATTACGATGAGACTGCAACAGTTCGTAAAACTCACTAACACGGACCCATTTGGAAGCGTTAAGGTTGCTTGAAACAATGAACATACAACGAAACCAGGCAAAAGCTTAAGTAACGTTTTGTTGAATAACGCAGATTATAGTGAAAAGATGAACACCACCATTTCAGGTCAATGAAAAAGCAATCGGAATAAAAGCCAGCGTGATAGAACGTAAACTGTCAAGACTTGAAATAGTCTCCTTCAGAAATTTGAACAAAAACGAAGCGCACACTAGTGAATGCACTATTCGCAAGAGCCAAGCCTGTACACAAGACGATCTTGTAGAAGAACTTGAGTTGATCAAATTTGTGCTACAATGTAATGGTTATCCGGAAAGGTTGAGAGAAAAGGCGTATTTGACGGAAACTTCCATTCGACCAAGTGGTCACTGTGTGCTAAAAATGTGCCTTACGTAGAAATGCCCGCGAAGAGATTTTGCACACGTGTACATCAACCTACGCAGACTAATAATTCCAGTTGAACGAACATTCAACGTAGCCAAGTTCCACAGATTACATTGGCTTAACAAATTATCTGTACATTCAATCAAAGGGGACCAACCTGTCAGTTGTACCTCACATTGAGTCTACCAACTTATATGTATACTGAAACAATTTATCTCCTTTATCAATCTGAATGGCACAGGCAGAACATGAAGTTCGCGAGATTAATTCATTTCGTATACTCCTTTCAATTGCAAACGGGGCAAACGTAGGAGTTTTCTTAACCAGAATCAATGCAGCTTTTGAAATCCAGTAGTAATTATTAGCTTGTTTTTAGGTAACCATTTGTTTATGTAAAATGTTGTGTGCTACACGTTTACGATTGAAAGGAGTATACGACATGAAGTAATCTCGCGAATTCCACGTCCACTCGGTGTTGTATATAACTGCAGAGAAAGTTAAATAGATAGAACCGAAAGATGCTTGATCTCCAGTGTCTGCGTCTTTCACTCTCCATCTTCCGACTGTTTTGCTCAAATGGCTCAGTCAAAAATGCAAAAAAGGACAAGGATAACGTCGGTGCGACTCAGATAGGTTGAAAATATTTGAAATGCACAAGAAGACTCGATTTCGATTTTTTGGAAACTTCCTCATATCATTTCCTATAATAGGCAGAGATTCCAGAGCCAGTACACCGGAATGATTGCTCTACCAGTAGCTATAAGAACGTACAGAAACTGTGAAAAGTTTCAGCACTTTGGCTCAGTGCATGTGGTCACTAAACGTCATCACTTTTTGGAAGTTTGTTATAATCGGTAACCATCAAATACATTTCTGAATGAATTAACTAATCTTTGATGTCTCTTCTGATATCCTCTGTTTAACTGAAAGAACTTTCTTCACTGTGCACGGTACATGTATGGTTCAAATCTAACGGAGGCTTACTTAAACAAATCGATTGGGTTGCCGCGGTATCACTGTTCAGTTCAATGTTGGCAGATATGCCGTTGAGTAACATGGAGCACAACAAAGTATGCGTAATGTTAGAAAACATGCATATTCACCGATGACCTGTTGACAATGTTTTTTCCAAGTCTAGCGAAAAGGCGCCCAGTAAAGCACAATCTTTGTTGACAAACACGCTAGTTACCATGCTACGCATGCGCCCGCGTTTATGAGTCAAAATTCCAGTCCACCCTCCTGGTTTCCACTCATACGTCCTGTGCACTTCTGCCCGGTTTATGTGGGTGATCGGCGCCTTCTATCGGGGGGTTTTTCGCCCACCAATCTTCGTCCGTTGGTCCGATTTTGTTCAACGATGCCTCGTCCGATCGCTCGTGTTGTCCGCAATCTATCCACTATGGGCTTTGACCGTATTCTACGACCACGTCGACATATTCCTCCGAGTGTTGGAATAATTGCGCCCCCGATTTGGTCGTCCATCCTATTTTGCCTGTCATGTGTCACCCGTTGGTCCGATTTAGCCGAGCGATTACTCATCCGGTCACCCACGCTGTCTCTGATCAGCTCGCTGTGGGCTTTTCGACGTACCTCTCCCTGCGTTGAGTGTTAGAACACTCGCACCTCGGGTTTGATAATCCACCACACTAGTGTTGTGATCCAACGCGGATGGCACAAGGGTTATTTGTTCAGGAAAGCAGCAGGTGGGTTATGCGTTTCAACAAGACAAACAAAACACTCATCTGCATACGGTACTGGGCTCAGAACGTTACGGTTGCCACAGACATCAACATTCAGCTCCTTTACTTTCTCTTACGTACTAAAAACCATCTCATGCGATGCTGCACGCCGATGTTTCTTCTTGTATTTTTCCTGCGATTACTTCGATGTCAAACTGTATGCTATGACGCCCACCAATGAATAGCATTGGTGTGAGTAGTATAGTACGGTCGCTCCTCGTCACTACACTAGTACATTAAGATGTTGGGATTTTCCCTGATGCAAGTGATTTTAACAGCACCAATTCTTCCGTCTGCTTCATGTTGAGAATGGAATGAAAGGATACGTTTTACGCTCTAAATTTTGAAACGTTTAAATGCGCAGATGGTTCTCCTAAAATAAAAGTTACATCATAAACCAACTTGGACTAGAAGGCACACTAAGTTGAGAAGATTGTACTACACGGACAGAAACAAAATATGCTTCACGAGTTACTACTTTGGCTGAGTGCGTTGGCTCAGAGGATTTGTTCTAGCAAGAACTTGAAATATTAACAAGAACTCTCCCAAAGGAATGCTGTCATGAAAGACTCATTAAGAAAAGCCTAATATCCGCAAACATTAGGAAAGAACAAGCAGGGTTTCGCATTTTTACTCTTCGTTAAATTCCGTCATATGTACCGTCGACCAACAGTTGCCATATTTCTCCACTATAAGTGTGCGTTTGATTCGGTTGATCGGTCTACACTTTTAGAGTCGCTTAAACACAGGGACGTATTTGGTGAACATACTCTCGTACTCCAGCTCAGGTTAAGCTTTACGGTGAACTGTCTGACAGTTTCAACACCATGAGCGGCGTACGTCAAGGCTGTCCTCTTTCACCATTTTTGTTTAATTTTTTTTGGTGGACGATATTGTGGAGGATTGTCTCCGGCAGTCGCCAGATGTCGGCGTGGACCTCCCACCTGATGAAAGACTGACTGATCTCAATTATGCTGACGATAAGGTGTTGCTAGTTGACACTATTCAAGCAGTGTAAACAATGCTAGACGCTATTTCGCCTTCTGTCAAGTACCTCGGAGTGCGCTTTGCAGTCTCAAAATGCAAAGTACTTTTGCAAGATTATTGTGATTATGTAGATCTCTCGTTAGATAAGGAAGTCCTGGAGGTTGTTGACCGCTGTATGTACTTAGGAAACTGCATCTGTGACGACGCCGCTGTAGAGAATGAAACAGAAACGCGTATCTCTAAGGCTTTAGCGGTGTCTGCTAGTCTTAGATACCTATGGCGACAGAGAGGCATCTCTCTAAAAGTTAAGGATTGTGAATATAGGGCGATGGTGCGGGTTGTGTTACTTTACGGCAGCGAAATCTGGCCGTTCATGGTAGAAGACGAACCGTCTTCAGGTATTTAACCACCGATGTTTACGTTCAACCACTCTTGTCTGGTGGCACCAGTGCGTAAGCAGCGAGAAGGTTGGGAAGTGGGCTTTTGGTACAGCCTGTCAAACGAGTTCTTCCGTTCAATCCTTACATTTCCACAGGCTTAGATGGTTAGGTCATGTACTAGTGTAGTGAGGATGAGCGATCGTGCTATACCACTCACACGACTCTTATTCTGTAGTAGGTCCAGAGCATATATTTTTACATCGAAGTATCCGCAGGAAATATGCAAGAGGAAACATCGGAGTGCAGCATCGCCCAGAATGGTTCTTGCTACGTAGGGGAACTGAGCATTAGCATCTGTGGCAACTGAGACGGTCTGGACCGAGTATCGTATGCAAATGAGTGTTTTTGTTTGTGATCCTGTTTAAACGCTTAACCCATATGTTGCTTTCCCGACTAAATGACCCTTGTGCCATCGGCGTTCTTGGCTGATAACACTAGGGATGCCAACTAGTCGTCTGCCACATCAAGCACCGTTCGCCGAGGCTGCTGTCGACTGGCTTAGAGTGCGAGGTGGGCAGATGATGACCTGACGTAGAGAAGTAAGGTCGTTCACGAAGGGTTTGATCGCTGTAGGTCGGGTTCGTCTGCCGGGCTGGGGCCCTCGTGATTTACATAGTCGGTGGCTGGAGATGTTAGGTGAGATGGCGGGTAATCGAGCTCAGTGGCGTGAATGTTGTTGTTTGACCGAGTTGTCTGTGAAGTGAGTGCACTTAATGACGCAGGGAGTGAAATTCTAGAGGAAACTGTCTTGGTGATGATGCCTTAATTTCCCTTACAGCTAGGATGTGTGTATGCAAGGCGTATGCACCTTGATGGTGAATATTTGAATATAGACGTAGCTATTTTTTTCCAGTAGTCAGGTATCTTCGCTTCTCCTTGCATCTTCTCTGTTCCTATACAGAGTTTGTTTTATGTTTTTCCTTCGGGGTTGTGTGGCATTTAAGTATCCATGAGAACCACTGATGTTCTGCTGTCTATGGAGGTGATGATGAATATCCGCAACAAAGCAAACTGGTAACCCAGCATTAGGGAAGAAATACACTCTGTTCAAAGAAAGATCACTTATTAGATCTGCATAACCGCCATAGGAAAAGACGATTAGCTGAACGTTTTCTCGTTGAATCCATGTCCACTAGTTTTCACTTCTTTTCTTGTTATCTTCAGCTCAAAAAGAAAGTCCAGATTCGCCCCTTTAACACGTATTTCTCATTATTGCTATGTGTGGCAGGTGCACGAACAGTTACTTGTCTCCCAACCTATACTGCTACTTTGGCGAGGTGGTCGGGCTTGTGTACTGTTGTGATCCGGCGGGCTATACTGACT